>JBCAUI010156644.1:0-32611 GCA_038406195.1 Haplosyllis anthogorgicola
TATTTATGTAAATTTGGCCCATTAAAACTCAAATAGAACCGTACATTTGATGTTGTAGTATTTATTTTCCGAATATTATTAACAATATGTTAAAATTCTGTATTAAAACAATTCAAATAATTTTAACGGTTAAAATATGTACAATAACAAAAATCTTGCTACCTAGCAACCGTGTATCCTTGAATACAAAATAAATTGGATAAAATTCCATAAAAATAGTGTTTTCCTTGTTTAAATTAAGTGGTTTTTCCTTTACCCCACCATTCATATATAAGAAGACGAGCACTGAAATAACGTTTAAATTTAAAATACCCATTTCAATTTCATATTATATGTACATGAAAGATAAAATATTTAATATTATGGCTGACAAAGCACTTTTAATACAAAACATTTTAATAAAAACTTTACAATTACGGTATAATCGATGTCAATGCATCATAATATTACATATCAGCTCGCTACATTTCCGTGGCAAAGGCATAAACACCATGCGCCATAGTTTCGTATTTTTATGCAGTGCTGTAATGGAATTGTTGAAGAAAATACTGAGTTCGTGTGTTATACTGTACAATACATTCTGTTTCTCATTTGCACATTACCCTAACTTCGTATGATAAGTTTTACTGTACTTAACATGTCTATTTACAAAAAAATTCTACATGAAAATAGTCAATCATCCTTCACCCATAAATGTTCGGTAAACTATCTTAAGTCTTAGTCCTTATGCCTGAATTGAAATATTACCATTATCTCGCATAAATTCTCAATGCAAAAATAACCTGTTGCGTTAAATACTATAGTCCTCAAACTTTTGTTTCAATATAGGTACTATACATTTTCATACTTTCCTTTTGGCATGCGTATTTCAACATTCAGTCAAAGTATGAAGTGCATCCAATCACACGAACATACTAAAGCTTGCATTATTTACAAAATTCAAAGATGTCCATTACACTCAATATGAGTTATTCAAATGGAAATACATGAACGTGTGTTTACAATTCATAATTATAATTCACTCACTGCAATATACACATGTAGGTACCTTCAATGAATGCATTAAATCTTGAACAGCACATTGTGGCTATATAAGTGCACGGTATTTAGCAGATTCGTCTCTGTTGACACAACGATAAAGCAAGATTCACATGGAAGAAATGATTTCTGTTCAAGTTATTATGATACGTTTTTTCAAGGGACAAACAACATTGCAGCATGTGTAATCTCTTCTGTAGAAAGTTTCCTTGACAACAAAACAGTACATTTTCCTAACGATAAAAGTAAACGCCAAATCTGAGCATTTATATTAGTAGCTTAACCTACCTCATAAACATCACATAGTGTGTAAACACCTTATCTGCACAAGCGTGTACGGTTATGAAAATTTGCTGATATTTTTACTGTACATGTATACCTATTTTAAGAAACAAATTACATTGTTATACGTCATCCTGTTTGAAAACCTTTAAAACTCGAATAAGAAAGATACATTTACACTGGGTGTCGAGACAATAGGTGGAAACAGTATTAACAATATTAATTACAGTAGAACTTGTCTTGAGCGACACCTGTCTTGAACGACATCATGTCTTTTTGCGACACTTTTCACAGCATACAATATTGTTAAAGTTTAAATGACCCTGTCTTGGGCGACACCCTGTCTTTTACGACACTTTTTGGAGGAAAAAGTTTAGTGTCGCTCAAGACACGTTCTACTGTATAAGGTCTAGTTCCAATTTAACTGAACTGGGGTAAATTCTACAATGCTACAAACAATGCAAAATACCTTTTAATCTCAATCTCGCAAGTTTCGTACAATATCAGTGATGAATTTATGTCATTACTTTGTCTCAATAAAAATTGACAGATAACACATGTGTACTACAACAGTAAATGTGAGAGTACATCAAACATATCTAATCTTTAGTTCCAATGGTAGCCAAGCTTGAAAAGCTGTATAGTACAGTACTTCCTTCGCATGTAATTCCCATCATTTTATGTTAACAAAACCGTACCAAGTACTTCAAGATACGTATTGTTGTGCATTTTAGTACCTTACTTTTCCAATACTTAACACTTCTTTTACCCCTGACCCCAAATTACATGCAATTTAACACTTTACAACTGCGACACATAATTTCTTGACATTGTTATGTACATTAGTCAAGCATAAGTATATATCTATGAACTGGAGATAAGGCTCCGCCTGTAGATGCCCGGCGCTATTCCGTCGTTGCGCAGTCGTGCTAGAACCTGTTTCTGTTTCTCTGTTAGTTCCTGCACAACGTACCTGGGAAGAGTCCACGAAGTCGTGTTATCCGCTGAAAAACCAATATGTTTGTTTGTATAGTTACATGGGATTATATTTGCCCTATCTCTCTAATGTGAATACAGTAAAATCTGCATTGGATGGACCAGCTATTGGGCGAACTACTGTCATCCATGTACTGTTTTTCAATCACCAAAATAATTTTTATTTCGTATTTTCTACTTCATTGAACGAACCTATGATGATCTGCACACCGATGAATTATGGGAGATTCGCAGATTCTACTATATGTGGAGATTTTGACTTCAGAGAAAATTATTGGAACTTGCAGTAGGGTGTTGGAGGAACGATTAATTTAGCCACAAATCACATGAAAGAACTTAAAAGCAAACGAGGTTACATTTCAGAACTGGGTGCTTAGTTTTTTCTGTGTTAATTTTATCAACATGATTTTCAAAAGTGGCAACTGGAAGAAAAGTTGACAGATCGAGCAGGGCATTGGTCTGCGCACTCCCCCACACAGGCCAAGTTTCTTTTTTTTCACAATTTTTGTCAATTTTTTTTGTACTTTGGAAAAATTGTCCCGGGGGGGGGGGGGGCATCACGCATAAGAATTCTGAATCCGAGCCTGCAGAGTTCAGTTAAATTTAGCCGTACATTAGAAGTGAAGTCAAATGAGCACTGCACTTTGCTACAGATCTGAAGAAAATATTTGAAGCCAACACAGCTGTGAACCAGGAGTTGCCGTAAAGAAGGGTGGCCGTAAATGAGGAGTTTTACTGTATTTTACAAACCTGATACGAAGAAGAGCCTGCCGCATGTCTCCGGCTCCTGACTGCGGTGAACACTCCACCCCTGCGGAAGGTCCGAGTCACACACCCGTATACCGCAGTGACACTTCTCGTCTCTTGCCGCCCTAGCACGAAGGTTTTCTTCCGATTTCAACTGTGCGATGAACACCTGAAATAAAACACAAAGTATTTGTTGGGTACATTTGACTTGTAACTTTATTTGGGATCACAAAATTTCTGGTTGCACTTGTTAATTCTTGGATCAGTCCACCACCTTCCAAGTACCAACCAATTCCATGGTTGCTCCACTTTACTGAGATTGGGCTAATCTATGCCTCTGTATCTCTACAAATTTTTGCTTCTGAAATTCTCGAATTATTCCTTATATCTTGCTTTGAATTAATATTTGATATTTTCTCTGGTACCTACATCACACTTGGTGCTTCTTTTTGCCAAGCCTATTCCCCATAACTCTTATCTGCAACTCCTAACACTCATCCAACATCTATTGATAACTATCAAGACTTCAGTTTTGTTGGTCGCATAAAACTTTCACGAAAAAATACTCAACTTCTACGAGCTGGAATTCAGTAGCTCAGTTGGTACATTGGACTTGGGTCAGGCCTCACTGAGCAGCTCACCACTGCGTCGTGAGTTTAACTCCTGACTGATGCATGTAAGAAAAGGTCCCAGCCAGCCATGCTAACCACATTGCCAGGTATTGCAGTCAGATGTGACTCAATACAACCCTGGCTTTGAAACTCATGGGCAAAGCCAGTCTGAAACATGGGTACCAGTGGCTCCATAAATGGACACGCACTGGTGCAAGATTAGGGACCAGTGCCAGTTTTTTAAAATAGTTAACTTACGTCAGTCATGTCGACGGTCTCATCCCTCGGATCTGTGTAGATGTTGTTCTGCGGGTCTCCGTAGTCTGCAGCGCTGATGCTCGGCGGTCTGTAGGTGCAGCTACCGTTCTGTGTCGGGATCGGCGGGGCGGGGCGGTCGCCTGGGTCCGGCGAGAGTATCGGAGCACTGTTGCGATCAGATGACGAGTCGCAACCTGCTAAACCTCCTGTTACAATAACAAATTTGAAGGTTCATTAATGCTAAATTGATGACCCTGCACACAAACTCGGGAAGAACACACTAGCTTTTAACATAGCCAACCACAAATCTAAAACACAGTTGTGCAAGCTATACAGATTTAAAATGGCGTCACTAGCCTCATTCTAAATAGTCAGAGAACAAGTATACACATGGAAATTACACCCGTTATGAGCAACATGTTTGTTATTGTTGTTTTTTTACAAGAAACAAAATGGTATAGATCAGTCTGAACGACCCTTCGTTTGAGCGACGTCCTGCTTTTTGACACTTTTGTGCAGGAAAAGTTGTCTGTCATTCAAAACATGTTTTGCAGTACTTGCATTACTTCCCCAAATATCAATGACACTAATTGTGCGAACAATGTTTATACGAAGCAATTTTTTATCAATTATTTTCAAGTGAAACAAATGCTAGATCAAAATATGTAAGGTTTGTGATGGGCCAAATTTAAATTTACTCCGATTGCAGGAATTACATTACCTTCTCCGGATGAGTCTGACTGACTTCGTGCTTTGCCTTTGAACATACGTATAAGTTTTCCTGTCTTGGACTCTTTTGCAGCAGGAGGCAATGGTAACTGTGGTTCCACTGATCCGCGCTGATATGCTCCTGGTGGCTGTCCTCTCGATTCTATTAAATAACAAAGAGATCTTAAAATTATACTAACAACACCATTTTAGCTGACAGCAATTATGCTCATTAGGATCATTACGATAGTGGACTTAAGAGACAATTAACATGCTTCCTTACTTGACCATATTTTTGCGCAATTTCGTTCACTTACAAATTACTAAGTTTCGCTGGTAAACATTTCTGTAGGCTGGTGCATGGTAGTGGACTGTGCGGATTTAAGGATTCGTGTATATGTACATATTGTATTTATTCTGATTAATGTTGGTACAAAATTACAACTTCAAACTGGCACATAGCACAGAGTTGAACCAAGTTTCCGAACTGAGGTGAACTGAGTTTAAAACTAGAAACGTTGTTATGTCGAACGTAATGTCATGTGTCTGCCGAATGACGTCATAACCACGGCAACAGCAACAAGACATTTTCGTTTTGTCTTGGTTTCTATTTTGATGGTTATCATCCGTTTCGCTTTGTCTTGCTTTCTATTTTTACAAGTTTTTTAGGCGGACGACCACATACTCTGTCATTCGACAGACAATAATGAATCACTTCGCTTATAAGTAAGGTACAAAATAAGGAATCGCATGCATGACTTTACAGTGAGATGAATGTATTAAATGTTCATGGTTAGGCAAGAAAAATTCCAAACTTTCTTGGGTTAGTGACCCAGGACCAAATGTTAGCTGGCTCAGAGAACACAGACTAAAGTGTATGAAACACATGAAAGAGTTCCACCGAGTGCAAATCTGGCCTGGGACACCATCACATGATTGCCATAACCAGTGTCTAATCAAGGGTTACTCTCTATGCATGCTATTAATGTCTTCTTTTCTGTTCCTTTAAGAGATGAACCCTTTTGAAGAGTCTCTGTGGCTTACAAGTTTACTCTGAGCATTAATGGGTCATTTAATATGGATGTAAGTCAGATTCAAAGAAACTGTTCTGGTCATAGTTTCACTACATTTAACATATCAAAAACAGTTTAAATATGTAAGATGACACAAACCGTATCTTGTCTCTTTTTTTTAGTTTAGTTGTCTCCTGCTTTGTAAAGTTTTCATTCCCTAAAAGGAAATGTCCGAATTACTGAATAATTTCTAAGATCATGATCTTTGGCTTTCCATTTAAATATTGTTTACCAAGTAAAATTGTGATAAACATTAAATTTCGTATCAAGTGAAAATATCAAGAAAGTTTAGATATTTTCCAAAGATCCCATTTCTCTGGGACAAACTCAATAAAGATCCAAAACAAGCCATGGAACATCCTGAGTTCAACTTCCTCTTCGGCACAAATTGATCTTTCACTGTTTCCTGCCTGAGCTGAAGGCTATGGCTTCCTGCACAAGGGACAATTACTATCACTGGTCGGGGCTGTGTTCAGTCTAAAGGTCATTCCTTTCCTAGTTCTTCCCTTGGGAGTGACAAGCTGATGCTTATGCAGGTTACCTTTCACGACTGTATCTAGTATTTTCCAGTCTTTCAACAGTGCTGGATTCAAGGCATACAAACCTATTTGAGGTGGGAGCGGCTCTACTTTTCGCGTAAAAATCCAAAAGACAACGAAAATGGACAAAAGTCAGACCGTTGGGGCGGCAGTGAATCGCTAAGTTGCAATACAAATAATGCGTCATAAATAGTCATCATGCTATCACGAGTTTCTCAGGCATCCGTCACAATAAGAGGTGCAGCACCTGACGGCCCATACATCTAGTGTTTATTTTGTATTCTGATGAATGTTCTTAGAATCCGTGATAATTTACCAACGACCCTGCCCGGTTAAGTAAGTAATAAGTTGCATAGCAATTTCAAGAAGCAAGCCTTAATAAATTTACATCTAATGAAACTATTAAACATAAAAACTGTTTCAATGACAACAACATGCCGTTAGAAGTTTCTGTAATACAAGTCTGTACTTCTATAATTAGCCATCCCGTCCTGTTCTCACAAGGTCTTCTGGTAATTTCCTGCTAAAAGCTGTTTAAACATCATCAGTCTGTTACAGTCCCATAACATGGGAATTATCTGACAAAGAGAGAACCATTTTATCACAATAATGTTGCTTCTAAAATTGCTACATAGATTTCTGATCAAGTTGTACTGAATTCCATAAATAAAAAGATGTTTATTCTTGAACTAGATCTACATTAAATCCTAGCAATTTTTCTCACAAAATCAGAAATATCAGTATTCCTGATTCTGCTTTATGTGCCCCTAAATAAAACCAAAACTGCATAGAATCAAGGGCCCATTTACAAATCCTCCTTTTCAAATGGACAAGTCCTATTCTGGCTGCAGGTGATTGATAATGTTGAAAAGGTCCCAGGAAGAGATCAATATAATCAACAGCCAAGAGGCAGTCCTGGGTTGTAGGTGCACTAATTTGGCACATCCAAAGAATTCCTTCTTCCTGAGGAGTCTAATTGCAGCTGTGGTAGCAGTGTGGCCTTGTGTAGCACATGGAATGAGTGTTAAGTTGCATAATCTCTATGGGCTTAATCTTTATCCTACTGTAAATAAAGTTTAAATCTAGGGAGTATTCTTGTGCAACCTGGTAGGTTCATTTCTGTGTCTCAAATATTCATGCAAAAACGAAAAACGAAAAAGTATGTTCGTTCTTTCCCGTTGCGTTTGTCTTGCTTGTTTCGCCTACTTAGGCAGATTTGGCA
Source organism: Haplosyllis anthogorgicola (assembly GCA_038406195.1). Taxonomy (NCBI): domain Eukaryota; kingdom Metazoa; phylum Annelida; class Polychaeta; order Phyllodocida; family Syllidae; genus Haplosyllis; species Haplosyllis anthogorgicola. The sequence goes on from JBCAUI010156644.1 coordinate 7,475, forward strand.
GGTTGATTTATATTTTTAGTACTTGTCTAATTATAGTCACTCAAAAAGAACTACATTTAGTGATCAACCTAAAATTAAGCATCAGTTATTGTTCCTAATATAATATAAATATTCCACCTGATTTACCTTATTTACCTAATCTCCCTGTTTGAGAAGGTGAAATAAATTAGAAAAATAGGGCCTAAGCTATGATATAATAGCATTCATTCCTTTGTGGCAATCGTCTCAGTCATTTAAGCTCGGACCAAAGCATTTTGGAGCCGCTGATACTCCAAAACAATGCTGTACTAATACACTGCACAACATAAAGTCGAAACTGTATCCACTGCACATTGCATGGAACAACCATGAACTATCGATACATAGCATACGCTATCATGCTAATAACATCCCTGTCTATATTTGCATGTACATTCTCCACATTCTTGCAACAGTTTCTCGAAGAACATCATCGAACTAAAAACTAGTTAAATCGGCTGTATTGCATTGAATGGTGTCTGTGCTGTAAGATAACCATACTAGCTTTCAGTAGGAAGACCACGATGAAGGGACATCCTGAATGAAGCCAAAGGAACTACTCTGGTCTGGGCCAGCCTCTCATTTCCTTCGAATCAGTACCTAATCATTGGTAACCTTTACACCCAGTGCTTTAGAGAGGAAGCCATGGAATCAATATCCTGCTTTTGGCACTAGTCGTAAATTGAAATTTGGAAGCTTTGTATTTTTTATTTTTGGGTTTTGGATTCAAAACTAAAGGTAGTGTAAGAGAATTGATCAGGATACAAAACCGAAAATAAAAACTGATTAGTCAGCAGTTGTAACCACGATTGTTCTTAAGAATAAAGAAGTGCCGCGGTGGAGAGAACGAAATGTCTGCTCGGAACTCTTTATGCACAATAAGCACCTTTCGAGTGAAAGAGATAACAAGGAATTCTATTGTCCCAAAATGAAACCAATTTCAGAAGCTGTTGATAACAACACCAATAAGTATTTTATGTGCATATTTTGGATAAAGGTCTGCATGCTTGGCCGCTCAGTTTCTAGCGTTCAGACTCTCTGGCAATGCCACCATTCACGTATTTGAAATAATCTCTGTCCCTCCTGTGATTAGCCATCCCGTCCTGTTCTCACAAGGTCTTCTGGTAATTTCCTGCTAAAAGCTGTCCAAACATCATCAGTCTGTTACAGTCCCATAACAGAGCAAAGCTGCTAATGCCGGTTACTTTTAATTTCTCTTCGCACGCAGTCACTTGATCCAGTATTCTGGAGGTAAATTTTGCACAATTAGATGGCGGTACAGAACAGATTAATTCACAAGGGGATGGAATGAAAGAAAATTGAAATTTAAGAAACGTTCTGGCTGGAAACGCCCTTTAGACCTATTAGACATGTAGCCTATGTTTGCTTTGTCCGTTTTCCGCTCTTTTCCGCCACGAATAAAGGCTGATGGATTTAAGTGGATAACTATTTTGAGTACTGCAGCATTCATGCAGGAATATTTTGGTATCTGCATACATGTTAAATACCTGCACTGGTGTATCAACATAACGTGTTAACAGCATTGCTCTCACCTCATGAAAATTTTGAGTGATAATGAAGTGCTTTGCTGAATCTTGGCGGGTAAGAACGGAAAAGAGTGGAAAAGCAATGAAAACATGTAAAGGCTGCATGTCTATTAGAAGCACATTTCCTTATCAATATTGGGCCATTCCACCTTAACTCTAATATATATGAGGTAATAACATGAGGTTATTTTTAAATATTTCCCGGTGAAACATAACTGTGCAACTGAGATCCAAGAAAATTTCTTTCGCCCAGTCTTTTTGTACATAATGTCACTAAAGAGACGAGCTAAAGTTGTCTGTCAGGTTCTGAAGCAAGGCGCTGTCATACTGCACTTCATTACCGTAATGGGGAGATATCGTTTGTACAAAGACGCCACACCCAAATAGGACCTTCTGACCTTGGGTTTGGCTTTTAGCATTAGTTTCCTGCACTGGTGCATAAAAGTCATTTTATATCTTCAGACTGTTAAAACTTTTAATTAGTTGTTAGCTTAAACAAAATGCACGCAATCTCTATCTTCAGGGCAATGCAATGGATCAATTACACAACCTGAAGGATATCATTTACCTTGCAAATCAAGGTCTCGTGTCTCAGTCTGAATTAAAGTTTCATCAAACAAAGTAACATGTTATTGATCGCCTTTCCTTCTGGGATGGTTAGGGTTCGCGGTCCCATTTTATCAACACGTGACACTGTGTACTGCAGGGTCTGTACTGCCTTACTTATCCGATTCACTAATTGATTTTTATCAATAACTTTAAGAATTTTTTGATTATGAAAAATAAAATACAAATGTTTCTTCTGTCAAAAATGCATTATGGTTTTTCACCAGTTCTAAGTCGATGACTAAAGTTAAGCAATCGTTAAGCAAGCTGTTAGTCGATGACCATCCAGTGTAAAGTAGCCATGCAAGGAAACCATGTATGCTTAAAATGCGGGACAGGAGTAACAATGGCTCCAAAATAACTGTGCAGTGGGTCCAGAATAAGGTGGAATAGTTTCTAATCAAAGTTTACAGGCATTCACAACAAGATAATAATTTTCTGTAAAAAATAAAAAAAATTGTCCAATTAAATTAAGGCCACAGTGACCTAACAGATGTCACAGTATACTAAGGTTAAATATGCTCTTCAATAAAAAAAAGTTTCCACCTAACATTTTTCACCGTTCAGAAATAGGACATGGTGGCTGCTTCACATACAGCAAATAATACATAGATGGGACAAGGATAATGAAAGAGATGGGATTAGTGTCAAGGAAAGAAGGATCTCAGCTCTTTCTGCTGCAATTACACGTCTTATGTCAGTCCTGTGTGTTGATATTGCGAGCATCGGTTAGCTGGAGAAATGTTCAAAAGCTTCACTCAGATATCACCAATCATTTATGTGGCACTTGTGTTTTCATCAATTGTACGTCTTTATACTTTCTTACACGACAAGATAGCACAGTGGATTTCAACATCACACTTTATCTGAGAATCGTTCTATCATTTGTGAGCTGACGCTTACCTTTTGGTATGTGTGTTTGCACAAACGAGAATATGTGTGTCGCGCTCTTATTTGTCAAGCTTTTTCTGCTAAACATCTATTTTGTGACATTCTGTTTTCTTTCCGAAAGATAATACAAATGTACATTGCGCTTTCACGACACCCTCGCGACAAGAAACGATGAACAGAAAGAAATTCTTGAAAGATAATTATGAACTGTTACGTAAATTAAAAACATCATCCAACCTCCGCTTTGGAAAGGTAATATTTCTTCACCCTAACCTTGCTAGTTTTATCCCCTTCTATTACAACCTGCGCAACAATGAGTTTGATTACACGACACACATTTCTACACAATCACGTTATGGACCTCACCATCATGGTTGCTTTTGTTAAAATGTTTCACAATGAAACTGTCACTGTAGCATTTCACGATGAGTTTTACAATGTCAATAGCACAGGGTGGAATTCTTTCCTTTTCAAGTGTTCCTAAATCATTAGAATTGTCAATAGCTGATATACACCGATTTTTACATACCTCAATACCACATATCTACGCTTGTATTACAGCACGACTAAGTGAACCAAAAAGTGCTGCGGCTAAGAATAACCACTGCGTTTATTACTGTCAGATGCTAACAATAAACACGCATTAAAAGGCGTTTATTCTTAGTATTAGTAACTCTTGGTTTATACAATAGCACCGTTAACCCTTTCACAACAACAGTGAAGAATCCTTAACCTGTTCACATTTAGTTTAACAATTCAATTTGGCTTCAGTAAGCTCGGTACAGGGTGTCTCCCGTGGAGGTGTCCATCCTCCGATGCTTCCTGTTGGGAGACAATTTACAGTTGATTACATAAGGAAGCTGTCTATTTGTTTTCTACAAACCGTTTCCGTTTCAACATGTCTATTCTCTACTTTAGGCGCACAATTGGTTTAGATCCACTTTCAAACGCTTTAAATCCGTAACGGATTACTCCAAATTACAGATCCGTTTAAGGATATTTGTTGGTGCTTTATCCACAATTCAGTTGATTCCCTACTATTCAAATGAAGAGATTTTCCGAAAGATCTATCTGTAAACTACTAAATAAAACTTTATTAAACAAAATCAAAGTGGTTCTTTAAATACAGATATTCGTTGCAAAAATAATGCTGCGATTTTGCAGAATAGTAAAAATTGGCTTAGTTAGTCCTGCACGAGTTATGTAAGTAAAAATAAGAATTTTTCAAGCAGAAGCTGTAAGACTGTTTGGTTGACAGCATGGGACAGTGCGGATCAATAAATCCTGACCCAACAGGAAGGTCCTAACAGGACTTGCTTCTAGGTACAATCTCAAATTGGAAAGGAAACACTAATGGACCATTTGGTTTCTATGGTTACTGCTTGTACAAGCTGCCTGTATGTTGGATGGGTGATAATAGGGTTGAAAGTTGCCCTGAGTAGGTTACAGAGGGTAATGCCTAAGTGACAAAGTTCCTTAAGGGGATATTTACACAGTAATATAAAAACATTGAGGGAGGAACATAGTTTGAATAAAAATATAAATTTTCCAGACATTTTAATTCAGTTACTTTCATCCCGATAAAACGAATCCCCTTTAAGGTTTATTTTTCTACATTTAAAAAGATATGTAACTTTTATACTTGAAATAAGCATTGCTGTGTCATTTTAGACGTAGCCTATGAAGAAAGTGCATTCACCTCCTATTGGAGTTTTAACCCATTTTTACGAAAATGAACTGAAAACTACAAACGATAATTCACTTTTAGAACTATGAACGGCGCATTTGTAACAAATAGGTATCTCGTATACAAGTAATTGTTTGATATAAGACGCATTTTTGTTTTCACCATTTTGATATTGTGAGAGCGTTTTCAAATCTCGCTCTCTGTAGTTATGGCTGTGCATCATTTCTATATTTCTTTGTCCCTGAACAATACACTGCATTGGACAGTCAGAGGAAACTTCAGTGATACAACAATACAGTCAAATTATCAAACGTTTTCTGAAATGGGAACGGAAGAAATCGCAGGTTGAGTCCTGAACAGGAAATAATGAAAGTTTGAAGTCATCTGTCTGACTTCCTCGAAAGGAAGTCAGACAGATGACGGTTCATACTATTTGGTTTGTCCTACAGCAGTGTAAGAGTTAGGACAGTTTTGCTCTTTCGTAACATCTATTATGTGTGAAAATTTACAATGTACTCAGTGTTTTTCTGTGGTATAAATTAGGCTGGTACCTATGGATGACCATCCAATGGAAGGTGGCCACACAAGAAAACCGGGCATGCTCAAAATTCAAAATGCCCTCAGAAATGGGAAAAGGCGAAAAATTCTCATTTCTCGTCATGTGAATGATAACAAAATATTGCGCTGCTGAATATTTTTGTTGTTGTTGAAACTGTGTCTTGATTTCAAGGAAAAAGTAGGGGAAACTAAGACTGGCTTTTTCTGATTGTAACTTGGAGGCACAGCTCACAATAACCCTGAAGTAACTCTGTCAACCTTCCTGTCACACTCACACTATGTGTCCAACTATTTCAAACTGTAACCATGCCAACCAAATGGTTCATTAGTGTAAGAAGTAATGCTGACAGTGCCAAATTAGGGTACCTCCAAACTAGAACAACCTCTGGGCTGGTAGGTCTGATGATTGCGTTCTGGGACCTTTTGCCACCGACAGCCGCAATGGAGCCAGTTCATCAACTAATGATATTCGTATTGACTGAAAGAATTAAACACAGAAGTGCCAAGTTTTTTGCGGTTAGAGATTTGGGATTCACAGTCAATGTGACGACATATTGATCAATGAAAAGATATTTTAGCTGCCGGTGACATATTTGTATCCTTGTGGTTAAAATGTCTCATTTGCAAAACAATAATAATTTTGTGCGCAATGCTGTTGTTTTAGTATAATTCTGTGTGACCAGCAAGGTGCTAATCCCGTGAAAAAAGCTATTCAGTGAAGGGTTCTTACACGAGTTGTTGTTTTGTGCGTGCATTGCCAACAGTCATTTGTGATCACCCTGCATAATGGCACACGGTAGTTGCTCAGTTTATTTATTCTTTACAAAGTTGTTTTAAGAATGATTCTGTTCCGTATCGTTTCTAACTTCAAATGGATTAAAGCTGTAATAGTCTCTCCCACAACTCTTGTGGGATTAGCAAATATAATTTCACAATTGTTGCTAACAGATTATTTTCGTTCAAAATTTCAGTTAATCAACATCAACAGGGTAAGTTCAATCTGACGCATCTCATTTCTACCTTTTATCACAATTTTACTGAAATTACCTGAGAATAATACATTGGCGGATCTATGGGGCGCCCCCCCCCCAACAGCCCAAATTTTCTTCGTTTTCATGCACTTTCCGCTAAATTTTGGGTGAAGATAGGGGTGGCGCCCCCCCAATGGGCCGGGCGCCCCCCCCCAACGGGAAATCCTGGATCCGCCCCTGATAATATGCTGCTACATGGACAGATTATTATCTAATGAAAAATGATACGTTTAGAAAAAAGAGACAAGAAACCTTTTGTGTGGAGGGGTTATCTTCCATCTGTTATCTCCAGTGACATTCAGTAATAGATATCCTGACACCACAATAAAAATACCACCTGGGTATGGTAAACCACTTGTGAATGTTTCATAACATGATCTCATCTCTTATTTTGTGTAATGTGCTTCAAGCATTTGGAATAAAACAAAATACTGTAAAGTTCTTAGCTAATTGAAAAGTTAGTAATTATTCACAGGCTGTTGCGCCCGTTGTCATAAGTTACTGATCTTACTTTAAATAAGTAGCTTAAAAACTAGATTTTCTGAAGCCCGCGATCTCCACCGTCCTGTGGATAACGTTTTTGAGGCATCTCTTCCCGTTCGCTACTGAACTGTGGTCATGGCAACCAAAGGTCAGTAAGAGTTTCTTGTCCAAAGTCAGCTCACACCTTGAGGCAAGTCCTGTTGAAGCTAGCCTTATCAAAGCAAGAAGCAAATTATATGAAAAGTCCTTTAGCTATTTTGTTATGTGTCCCAGAAGATACTGGATATCTTGAAGTCTAAATATTGAAGATTTGGCATACATATCAGACATTAACCGTTTTTAATATCCGATCAGTTTAGAAGTAACAGCCCTGAGAGAGAACATGGCTCCTCAAACAAGACGTAAGTACAAGTATTGACCAAAAGTATCATTGCTCTCAATCTTGGCAAATTGTCCAGATGGGAATATTTACAAATAGACTAGTACGGATCAAGTCACTTGTACTCATGACAAAGCCAATCCTAAAATATGGCGATCACAACGAACACTAAAACCTTAGTATATTAAACGCCCTGGTCTAGGATTACTCGTAGTGTGGTGGGGCGCCCGGCCCGTGAGTGGCTCTGTTTTCTCCTAAATATTCAGCAAAAACTGCAGACAAACGCAGAAAATTCTAGCCAGAGTGGAGGGATGGGGTTGGGGGTTAACCCTTCTGAACCCATAAGATCCACCAATGTAAAACGGTTAAAAATATTATATTACCCTAATAATGCGTGTTTCTCGGTGTAATTTTGATTGGACATTTTGATCCACAGAATATTTATCAGTCGCATTTTACTGGTCATTTCTGTGCTTGTCTTTGTTTTTGCACAAATCACCAATTACCCTCCAGTCCTGTTCAACAAAAGCTGCGCAAAACATATTTGGTTTCACAATTATCCATGAAAGGAAAAGGTGTTGGGAAGATAAGTACCGACCATCAAAGTGAAATGTCAGTGATTAGAGAGATACGTCCTATCTGATGGTGGTTTTAGCTGGGAACCTAGGACACCTGAGTGCTTCAATTACTCACAGCGCACAGGTAAACAGGCCTGGTCCGCCGCGGGCTACAGAGACTGAATTACCTTAAGGATAAACTCTGAGTCGGTGTTTCTTCGTTCTTTGTGGCATCCTTCCTCCCTTCTGGGGGAGAGTTCTTTTCAAGTTCAGAACTTTTCATTCTCAGCTCTTATTTCAACAAAGTAACCTTCCTCGATACTTGGGGATAGATAATTCCTTTTTAAGTTTCAAAGTTCTCACTCCCGAGGAAGTGCAACATGCTTCGGTTTATTTTACACAAATAAAATTCTGGGTCCGCTACTATTTTGTCATAGTTTCCCGATTTAGTTGAATATAATTTTTTTATGTTTAAAACTTTTCACTTCTAAGAAGATAAACCCCGCCCGATATTGAAACAGAAAAATATATGTAACATACTGAGCTGAAAACTGCACACACAAATACAAACTTTCGGATTTTTCATACGTTAACAAGAATAACTCAACATTTAAATCTTAGTTCAACAGGAGAGAACGTCAAATGCTGCCAGGACTGTTGTAGTTTAGCATACCATCACAGAATTTAGGCACGAAAGCGCCTTCGTTTCTGAATACTATAAATAAGTCAATGAACTATATTTGTTCAGTATATTACAGACATGGGATATTATGATCCATTGTAACACTCTAGGCTAGGACATCCTGTCGTACTGCTGTAGGATCTGCTGTTCTACACACACAGAGAGAAGTGAAGCAGCAGAACCGTCATTGATTCACACAGATCAAAGAACATCATCCCAGCTTCAACTTTTACCTGTATCGTACCCAATATGTATCACAATTACTTTCACTCTGATAGGTTTCTTTACATATCATTTGCCAATCGTTTTTTCGAATGCATCAGGCATATTGATGCACTCTATGTAGGCGCAGTTAATCCTTTTAGATTTAACAGAAATTATTAAATTTATGTAAAAATAAAATAGATCTATCCGTCCGTAAAAGTGGTTGATCCAAGATTCAAGATTTTTCATAGGGGGGGGGGGGGAGAAAAGCTGCATGAAAATGAAGAAAAGTTGAGGGAGAAGGGAAAAACTTTCTCTGTGCCCGAGACCTGCTAACACCTGCAATTGCAAACTCAAGCATTATGATTGTTACCTTCTTTGACTGGAAAGGTGATGGACTACGTCAGGTTTATCATTTACCTGCATCAATCATAATATATTAAATGGCACTTGTAGATCAAAATGTCACATAACGTTTTGGTGTGCGATAGGAATGCCTGAAGTAAATACCGTCAGAGCAAGCGTAACTTTAAGTTTTTTAAGTTTTTCTAGCATTTGCATAGTGTGATAAAGCGTTTAAATAATTGTTCTCACGGTGGCCAAAGTGTCACAGTAACTCCACTGATTCGTGTAAACGAAATGTTTTCAGGGTAAATGCTACTATGTTTTGCATCTTAGTTGTGAAAATGCGCCATTGACATTCCTTTCCAAGATGGTTCTGTGACGTATTGGTACAAATACCTCAAAGCACTTGAGATGTAACCACATCTGTGGGAAAGTGCCCGCCGAGTGGAAGCTGTTGTATGACAGCTTCATTACAAAGCTGTCCACTGTACATTAACCGAACATTCGCATTGATGTCCCTGTAATGGAATTAATTAAGAAACTCATCACAGATCAGTTAAAGGCTAAATTGCTCATCTGAGAAAATTGTGTCGGTACCATATAAATGCACAACCGCAACTAGGCCAGTAGGTATTGACAGGAATGATCCAGTCAGTAATATTTCTTCTGTTAAGAAGACTTGGTACTGTACGTTGTCTACAGAAATACTTCTGGGGGTCTTTAACAAAAGTGATGAACAAGTTGTTCTTGTTGAACAAGCCTTGTTTGTATGAATAACATTTCGGATTTCACAAAGTCAGAGTGAACAGTTGGACCCGCCCCTTTATTTTAGTTGAGAAAAGGCTAACTACAACCAACGTATTGTTTTGATAAACGCAGAAAGACCAATCAAGCTCAACTGCTTTAATTAAAAGCAAAAAAGGGCAAAACTATCAAAATAGAAACCCAAACAGAATAAAACTCTACTTTGTTAATCATTACTTGATGACGTCACAAGTGATGACATTATGTTTATGACGTAATGACGTTAGAAACGATGTTTCCATTAGATAGACTGCAATCGAACAGTTTCAAACTCGTTTCAATTCGTCATTGAGTCAAGAGTCTGTTCATTTTTCTTTTACACAAGTATATTTTTTCAAGCACTAATAGTTCGTTCTTTGAATTAAGTCCACATGTTGCTCCACAAAAACAGCTTGAAATGTCCCAGGACCCGTCCATCCTCCTGAAAAAGTGTTTTCTTCTTCAAATGTCACTGACAGTCTGGCTTTTAGAGGACATTTATTATTTATGTAAATGCCCGAGTAAGTAGACAGACACGAATGGTCAGTTCTGGTCCCTTTTTACTTCAACAAAGAAAAAATATCTTATTTCAATAAATCTCAAATTGTCATCATAGGTTGAAAACTTGGCAATGGTTGGTTATTTTATGGCCACATGCAGAAACTTGGTAAATATCCAAATGTACAACTGTAATATGCAACCACTAGGACATCATTACTTTGTACATGGATTAGATATCGCTCTCTTATAATGTGACCCACCGAAGTTCGTGTACATGTGAAATAATCGATTTGAAGATATTTTTTATGTGTCACAGATATATCCATATTTACTTCACTGATATCACTCGGAAAAGAAAATGTTCGTCAAACATATCAGAGTGACCAGACATTTAATGAAGCTGCAGTACAACAGATGGATTTTGTTAATTTCTTCCCAATATCTATTAATTGTGAATCCTTTAATTATACCTTATACCTCTTATTAGTGTGATAGGGTCATTACCGTAAAAATTTTTATAACTAATTACGCTAATTAGCATAATTAGCCAGAATAATTTACATTATTATCAGCTATACTATTACAAACGGAAAATAGTTATTTTAGGTACAAAATTCTCTAGCCTAATTAGGCAGCCAAAATAATGAAAAGAAAAACCTCAAGTGTGTTTGTCTTAAGTGAAAGAAACGATATTATGGACTTTTTTACTCCGTGAACCATTGTTGCTGCCTCGCAATGCAGTTTTTTCTGTCAAAACCTAGTTTTTACTAGATTTGGTCATATCTGAGAAACACAAGGAAACTATCATTTCTTGTCAGGTATTTATTTACAAACGCCATAATCAGGCACTTTAATTTAACTTTCAAATTTAATTGCGTAATGTACGATTTACATATAATTTTCCGATCACAATTTTCTGGTGTATTGTATCATGCTGGATAATGAAATTGAAATGTAGCAAACTGCAATGAATTATACAGTGCTAACTCTGACTGGAACATTTGCCATAGATTTAAGCTACTTTATTGTGGTTCTTTAAAGCTGGGTGACAAATGTTTTCTGGTAACGTGATGATTTGATAAATTACGTATCGGTAGGAAACGGCAAATTTGTCATCTACCGGAGTCTAACGGTCAAACGCAACAATTATTGTATGATGTAAATTTCGTGTATTCCTCTTTTTTCTGTCTTTCATTCTTTCATTCATTCTTTCTTGCTTAACTTTGTCTTTCTTTTTATACTTTTGGGTGGCAACCACAAGTCTCTTCTTCCCTGGGATTAACGCCATCGTTTTGTAATCCTTACTAATCCAATCAGTACTATCAGTACTGCACTGGATTTTAAAGCAAAAAAATTAGTAAGATCAGTTCGGGTCAAAGCAGGATTTGATCAGCGTCACCGTTCGCTGAACTATGCCACCTGGCCAAAAGTCAGACTTCACCTGCCCAACTATCTTTTTTCCTCTCTTAATTCAGACTTTTTATTGTTCCTGAAGGTAAATTGCACCGTTGTCCTGAACAGGCTCTGTTTCCAATGATAGATTCCTACAGTCTGTTTCTGGCCTTTATTTTGGATTGAACATCTACCGTTAGCTTTTGCGCAATAACAAGATTAACCGTTGTCTGAAAACAACAGGTTGTGTGGCTTGCATGACAAAGATTAAACTTGAATGCCAAGACCCTGTGTATCATATCAATGCTGTTTTCTTGATATTTTAAATCAGACGAAGAGATATTATGATTTAAAGTGCACCGAGACTGAACGTAAATATCTTAGGGAACCTTTAAAATCAATGATACAGGCAATACTGGAGGTTTGCGGGAATTTGGAAAAATTTAATCTTATCACGAGAAATCTAATTATGGTACAGGTGTTGTAAATTTGCTAAAATTGATCACAAATTAATTGGTTAAGTTACTAAAATAGTAATTTAACTAAATTTGGTATTTTAAATTAACTAATATTAGTTATTTTACTGCCAATAATGGTATAAATGTCTCTGCCTAATGTGGCAAATCTGCCGAAAATTGTATATTTTCAAATCGCCACCATTTTCTAACTACCTTGATTACAGTGCTCCCAGCATGTTCAAGTTTTAACATGGGACATTTACTCAAAGCATGTATTCCCGTGTAGTTGGCAATAATAAAAGCCACAAAAATTCACCCAAAGAGGATGTCAGCCGTAGCTGGTACTGCTTTGTTATCCAGTGTAAAGAGACTAATGAAAGCGGCTTATCTTATTGTCAAGAGGAGCTGAGATCGTGTCATACAAGTGTACAGCTCCACGGATATAAATCTAGTTATGCTCATCGGGTTGGAGTGTAATTGAGCACGAATAATGTGACATAAATACTGATACTGTCGATTGTGGGACTTCCTGCAAGTGATATAGAAATCTCTATTTTAACTCCGGATGATGAGCCAATAAGTGTGCAGCCACTACTGTGAGCCACAATAATGATAGTAATACCTTAATATCTACCGCTTATTGTTCACTATGTCTGGCCTAATACTATGTTTTTGTTGTGTGAATGACATTGTGGTGATTATGATATTGCAAAAATAGATTGTGACCAATTGCAATCCGGCAATATAGCGGCTAAGGCAGCAAGAAAAAAAGGAAATACTTCATTGTTCAAATGTCGTTCTGACATTTTAACTCTAGGCGATATTTTCAAACTGTGTACATTAAGTTCTTCCTCCTAGATGTATCTGTTTTTATTACGAGTATTCACTTGCCCCTTTTTCTTAGATTTTGAAATTACTAAAAATTTAACCACACACAGCATGTCACTTTTATAATTACTGAAGTCCATTTAAAGGGACAACTGGTACTCTCTGTTTCGGACTCCGTTCATTGGTTTCAAAGGCAGGCTGGAATTAGTGCACTGTCTAGTTTCAGAATTAATGGAATAAACAAGTAAAATCCCAATATTGGCTCGTGTCCCATAAGGAATTTCGTTCCCAAACGCAATGTAATAATATTACTTCCATCTCAATGAAATTGTGTTCTATCGAATATCATATGCACGGAATATCACATTCGGTAGCTGCTTTGAGATTCCATCCCGTAATTGACTAATTGTACATCAACCTGTAATTCTAATATGATTATGCCGTCACCACCAGGATCTATTGCAAAAATCAGGACCACTCTGACAATTTTGATTTGGACGGGCATTTTGTTTTTCACATCGATTCTAATTATTAATAAGCTTAGATAATGGCCTACCACATGAAAATCTGAATAAAAAAAATTTCTTTATGGTGTGTTATCTGAATTTAAATTAGTGAAAAAGATTTTTCATAATATCCAGACTGTTTAAAGAACAGAAGTTTATTCCACGTGACGACTTATTTTAACTCGAAAATTTCTTATATGACTCATTCCAGTACCATCATGGGTAAATGAAATACATTAAACCATTGCTTCAGAAATAAATAAGGACATTCTATCTATGGTAAACTTGTATTTCTGAACCAGTTAAATGACAATCAAAGCAATTAACATCAAAACAGCAAGATGTGTTTCGTCTGCGAATTCATTTTTAGCTTTGTATCCCTGTCCTACATAAAGACATTGCAACCCTGATTACAAAATATGGACGAATTTACTAGCAACAGTAGGGATATTTAGTCTTAACATTACAGTTCTATATGATAACAAAGAACTTTCCCTACATTGTTAGAAAGATTTTATACCAGAGTTTCCAGTAGGGTGGGGCCAATTTATATTCGTGTTTTATTTAATTTTAACGGGTATAAATGACATAAAAATAGTTTTAAGAAAGGTGACATTAAGCTATAGAAACAGCTTCATGATCTCCTTACTGCAGTTTTACACAAAGTATTTGTGTACCTGAGGCAAAGTAATAATTCATCAATCGAACAGCTATCTATGTGCAAAGCGGTAAAACCGTGTTATCGTTTATATGAAATGTAATTCACAGTTTTGTTCATTTTAGAAGCCAAATGCAGCAGTTCGGCGATATGAATATTTTATAGAAGTACTTTGCTGAAGAAAATCTGAAATTAAAATAATCCTTCCAAAAATAAATGTCTGCACGACACAACTCAGACACAGATGCCAGAAGTGAATGTTAATAAATTGGTAGAGACGATTTATGTTGTTTGGGACGATTGACTTAGAAACCCAAAAGTTGTGTCCAGCAACTTGGATCATTCCACTTTTTCGAAAATTGATTTTATATTTTAGCCTGGGCTCCATCAGTGGATTTTTTTACGTTGCAAACGCGTGATAAAATTGAAATAGTTTTTATTGGGAAAAATTGTGATAGAAATTGACATTTAGTAGACCTGCCATCATTGGATATGTAAAGTGTTGCGATTTTCGATACGAATAATAAAACGTTTGGTGGAGCACGGCCAGCAGACCGATCAGTAAAACGAAGATTTTCATATTTTTGTCATGTTGATCAAACTAGTAAAAGTTATTTCTGAAAGTCTTAACCTTTAGTGAGCCGAAGTCAACATTTGTCGCGATGTCGAAATATTTATTCTACACCCACACAAAATGGCCAACTTTTTTCAAATGCCTTTCACACATTTGTCAATAAATGTTGCATACTCATAACCCCAAAGTTAACAATAGTTTCATCCCAATGAACTTGTGAAAATGTTTTGAAACTTGCATCTAGGAAGTGCTGCCATCTAGAGCATATTTAAGTTTTATGCTATCACGACATATGTCAACATTGGTGTAGGGCAGTACACATAAAAAAAAAGATCCAGCGCACGAGAGGCTAATTGATAGCGACGAAATACTTTCAGGGAGCTAAAGAAACTTGAAGGTTTTCGTCTCAGTGCAGTCAACCGGAAAACTGCGGGGAAATTATTTTGTCCGTTTAAATTAATATACATGGGACATTTTTTCCAACCACGCGTGTTGACAAAGGTAATCAGACTTGCAAATCAATCTAAATTATAAGGATGATGCAAAACACATAGGTTAAGGCCACAGGACTGTCCTACAGAACTGTACCTAGGACAAACACAATATAGCACCACGAATAGAAGACTTCTATTTCCACATGATGGTCACTCTATTTGACTTCTTAAGGTTGTGCAGCCTGGGGCAAATAACTTCCACAGTGGCTCAATGTGGCATGTTGCCAGAAAAGGTCATTCCTTTGGTCGTGCTTTCACCACCAAAATGTAGACTAGTTAGAAAGCCACCTCATGTTGTGATACAGTCTTAGATGTCTGCCTGCCCCTACTGGGTCTGCGACCTAGCGGTCCACCATGTTGAAAAATAGACTTGATACTGGTTCAAATGACACCAGTTACCAGGTAAATTGTTGGTGTCATCAATGCCTTTGAGAAATATTATCCTAACAATAGTCCATCCAATGGACTGCAAGATGGCAGTAGGTGCTAGACGTTCTTTCAATGAAAGAAGGAAGATGTCGCCACTGGTCTACAGTCCTAGATCAGTGTCGGAATAAATATTGCTCTCAAATTTTACGCACTGGTCTTTCATCTTTTGTTAATTCTGCTGTACTCTTCTTTGCTCGCCACTCTTTCTCTGCCCATCTTTCTTTACCGTTCTCCCTTTTCTCCCCATCTGCCTGTCGGTCTGTCATGTTGACGGGTCTGCCTAATTGACACAAAGGCAAGCATTTAAAAGATTAATCTGAGAGGCCCCATACATTGGCGGATCTAGGGGGCGCCCCAGCGCCCCAACGGCCCAAATTTTCTTCATTTCCATGCACTTTCTGCTAAATTTTGGGCGAAAATAGGGGTGGCGCCCTCTCCCCCCCCAACGGGCCGGGCGCCTCCCCCCCCCCCAACGGGAAATCCTGGATCCGCCCCTGCCATATGATGCTTGAAAAAGTATTATGAGATACAGGACTGGACTATTACAGATGAATCAACATAAAATTGTGGCTTTCAAATCTGATCATCCCCAAATGCAAACCATGATTACCAGTAGCCCTATAAAATGGTTGCATGTTGGCTCAAGAGAATGGACCAAAATCTCGAAAATTCAAGGTTGCAATGACAGAGATTCTAACTACGTAACTTATTTCAAAATTCTGTTTATTTACTCATCACAGGGAAGCGGTGTTGCGGGAGAGTTTGAAGAGAAGACGTACAAACGAGTCGCCATCGTCGAGGACTTCTTCGACATCATCTACAATGTGCACGTGGAGATGGACGGAAGAGGCGGAAAACACGCCGGACAAAAACGCACCTACAGAGCTGTACGTACACATCTCATCTTACTTTCAGAAAACTCTCTTTGGATTCAAAGAGATTCCTCAAGCCAAAAATTGTGTCTTTTCGGATTGAAATTTTAGCTCGAGATTTTGGGTATTTCGTGTCACTGAGTCTTCCCAAACAAGACTGTAACATTTACCTTCACTTTGGGAGAATTACATAAATGCTACATAAACACCTGTATAAAACGCGACTGTGAAATCGCATTGCATGTATCTAAAAGCTCATTCAATGTTAAACTTTACCAGATCATCTTCAAGAATGGGTAACCTAATCACCAATTTACTACACCTAATCATGTTATTAGAAAAATCTAAACTTTTCTGTAATTAATGTTAAATGAAGGGGTTCACACTTTTGAAATATCCCTAAACAAACATTGGAAATATGCATCGTGTTTGTCCAAATAAGCTGGAAATAAATAAGATTAAAACCTTTAGATAATATTCGCCACAGAAAAAGTAACACATTATACTTCAGTTTTGATTTTGAATCTTAACTTTCCATTCTGAATAATCTCTCAGAGGCTACGGAAAACAGTTGCATCTTGAGGCCAAATGAAATTCCATGAGTTGTAAGATGGAATTAACATATTAATAAAACTCGGAGAGATTCACTCAGTTCCCGTAAACTGCTAAATAAGTAGAGTAAATACCCGGAAGACTACTGTTTAACAGTGTGATTTCTTAATCCAGTCTGTACTAGTGAGTTACTCAAACATCTACTTGCTTACAAATCTCTAGGAATAATAGGTGAAACATCGCAGAATTTGGTTCATTTTATGGTGCCACTGGTACCGTCTGTTTTGAAGGTGTGGTGACTAAGCTGTGGGTCGGTTACTGGCGAGCTAACTCCCTTGATCCCCAGAATTACTTCAAATTGCATCCTCTTTCTGGGTCAGAGAGGCATACTCTGTATATGGCTGTTAGCAGTCAGCTTGCTACATTTCTAGCATACTGTAAGAGATGCGAACCCAAAACCCCCTGGTCTTAATGTGACATGGAGGTTGGTTGCACAGGCACAAGGTTGATAAGTTACTCCTTTCAAAGGAAGGAAAGAGTGCAAATGTTAACCAACAGCGACAGATTAAGTAATTTAATCCGGACATGGGACACCGTTTCACTGGTCACTTGAATACATCTCAGCTTAGTAAATAATAAATGCATAAGTATGTGTTTGTGGTAAGTTTGTCCTTTAAATGTTATATGTTAAGCATCTTGCACTAATGATTTCTTAACTCTGTTACTGATTTTAAAAAGTTTAATAGAAATGCAGCCTGGCTGATGTGTTGGAATGACATAATTCAATTCCACCAATACTGAATTATCAAAAGACAGCCAAACTTCATTTTCTGCAACATTTGAGCAAGAAAATTGTTTCACGGAGAAAGCACAAAATTGCTTCTGGGTAGAGCTACAAATCCAATAAGTGAAATTAGTGTTGCTTTCTGCGGGACTACCATTGTTTACTTTAGAACAGATTGTCCCAGGAGCCTCAGCGTCTCTTTTTAAGTATACTTGGTGAGAATATGCCTTTTAATATCACTTTGTGTCAGCATGCAAAGCTTTACTGCCTTGTGTTTTGCCCTGTTCTTAAAATGCCTTTCTACAAAGACTAAATCGTGGGTATGCATGGCTGCTTCTTTCGACTGATCATACAATTGATAATTTCGTCTGACAGTGCCATGTAATTACCATTTACCTTTGTAAAAAACTAATGCTAAATTTCATAGTTGGCTGGTATCTCTGTAATGACAAGCGTATTTTAATTGGAAGAAGTGAGTAAATTTGTTTCTCATATCCTACTTTAATAGGGGAAGTCTTCCTATATTTAATTTACTGCACGATCAGATTAATTTTAAAAATGCCGTGAATGTAACTCGGGCATGTACTTCCGAAAAACAATTTACCTTCGGGTCTTTCTGACTCTTCGGCAAATTCTTTCCAACAATTATTAGTCCCGTTGCATTCACCGTAACATAAATGCTTAATTTCTGCAGAACAACATGAAAATTCAGGCAACTAATTATACAGAACGAGGTTACATACATGTGTGTATATTGTTCTCAAAGGGAAATGTTTTCCATCTGATATCTGAAAGGTTGTTTCCTTTCATCCCGGACAGGGAGAAACTTCCTATCAACTCAGCCAGAAGAAAATCACTCTGGATTAGGAAACAATGGTGACACGTTGTGCTAATGGGATGGATATTTTGTCTCTCACCAGGTATTCACAGATGATGTTCTCTGATGTAGGAATGAAGTGGGACAAGAAAGGTGCCATGTAAAAATAAGAGCTGAAATTCATCAAATTAAGAGATAAGGGAGAATCTACGAATTTGACTGTTAAATAATGTTATTTATCAGGGTGGTGAAACGGATCCAATCAAAAGTTTTAATACCACAGTTATTTATTAATTTCTCTTAAAGTATTGCATTGATATATGAGATATGTAGCTATTACGGTAATAGATTTATTTTACTTAAATAAGCTTTAGTTGTCCTGGTAATATCTGTATTACATCTTCTGAGATAGCGATAAAACTGTTTTATCGCTATCTCAGAAGATGTGATACAGAAATGAAACAGACAAATGAACCATATTTAAATAAATATATCTATTACCATAATAGCTATGTACCTCATATATCAATGCGATACTTAAAGAGAAATTAATAAATATCTATGATATTAAAACTTTCGATTGGATCCGTTTCATCACCCTGTTTATTTATAATTAGAGCTATATTATGACCGTCTATTTTTATTCAGTCCATAACGTCATTTTCATATTTAAGTCTTGTTATTAAAATATTTTGAAAACATACGGCCAGTTTAGTAAAGAAACCTCGGATGGAAAAAAATTGAAATAATACCTTTATAAAATAGGATACAAAATGACCTTAACAAAATATAACCCATTTTGAAAAAAATTCTCAATTTTCCTGAAAATTAATCTCTGATTCAAAACAAATTCCTTTCGACATTTGAGGAGGCAAATTGTTTCCTGCAGATTGCTGCTTGCCAGATGAGAAAATCCAATAAGAGAAAAGAAGGTTACTTTCTGCGGGAGGACCAGATTGTCCCAGGAGCCTTTGTGTAACATCCCTCTAGTATTTAAAGAAAAATTCTTTGGAAAAGATGCAACATCCCTAAATAGCTTAACATTGCAGTTCCTGACCAACAAGCACCTGTTGTCAACCAATAAATGCGACATATTTTATTCATCTAACTGAAAATATAAATTCACGGAAAGTGTACAACCTCTTCTTGGTTCTAAATTTAACTTAAAAGAGAAAAGGTTGAATTTTTGATTTCCGTACATGAAAATATCAATATTGTGAGGTAAAATGATTCAGTTCAGTTCCTGAAACTGATTTCATTTTGGGACAATAGAATTCTGTATTGTGCCTTTCACACGATCAAAGGTACCTATTGTTTCAAAAATGAAGAATCTCATAAAATTTCATCCTCTCCAAGCAATTGTTAGTTCTGTGAATGACCATTTAGAAAGAGATAAAAAGGTTTCGCCTTCTTCCCTCATTTACTGATATTGCTTGGAGAGGCATCAAAGAAGTATCGGTTTTCTGCTCTTAACATTATAATTTCTTTTTCTCCATTAATAAAGAGGAGAAGATGTAGTTCAATATTTGGAACGAAAGTCTTTCGTTAAATGAGGAAACTACGTTCTCTCTATTTCACAAAGCCCTTTTCAAGACTATGTTATGGACCTGTGTTCCTGGCCGAGATTTAATGCATTTGAGACAAGTTAGCAGTTTAGCAGGTGACACAAGGTCTAGAAAGGGACATACATTAATTTTTCATTTTGGTTATTTAGTTACTTAATTATTTCTTTATGACAATGAGCAAAAATAACTCCGACCTAATCTAAGAAGGTTATGATCCCGAGTCTAATCCTCCAGCATGATGCCCTCTGAAGCAATAAAAGCACATGCAATTTCCCGTTTCTCTGTAAACGATCCTCCCTACCGGCTCAAAGATGGCAGCAGTGTCAATGCTGTTTTTGTGACATAAGCGCCATCTTTTGGGTTGAACATTGCTTACAACCACGACCCTAACGGTGGTCCTTAGTACCTACGCAGTGACATTACTGAAAATGTCTTAATTATGATGAAACTAAGTTTTTAGATATGTTAACCTATTGCCAAGACATGTCAACAGCTGTCAAAAATCAGGTTATAACATCACAGGATATACGGGTGCGTAGGCATGGAATAGATGTTTTAGGGAGAAAAGTAAATTTCTTACGGAATTACTTTCATTACACCTTGTGTTTTGTTGGAGGCAAAAACCAGGCCTGATACTGTGTGATCTTTGTGAAGAAAGTTCAAAGAAAATATCTCATTATCAGATACATCTATCTATCTGCATCCCATTTACTTTCACAAAGTACTCTGTGAAAGGAAACCATTAGATTTCTTCCTAAAGACAGAAACAATGCAGATCAAAATCCATTCTGTATGTAAAACTATTGTTTACGGCAAATTGTGAAGGAACACAAAAATAAGGAAAGTTTCAATGACCTGTGAAATTCTTGGGATTTTACACAACAAATAAAAGATCCTTTTAGTTGTGACAAATTAAAATGCATTACGATGTAAGTCATATCCAGATAAATTTCACAATTTTATTGTCTTTGTAGTTGTATATAATATTTACAAACTTGAAAAATAAGTAATACATGTGTATGACACCCATGTTCCATTGACACAATGCTGAATCCTTTCGGGAAGATCCATTTAAACAACTAAACAAGGACATAAAAGAAAATAGCCTGAACAAAAATTGAAAACATTGTAAATCGCACTTAAATGTACACCATTGTAAGTAGCGTTGTATGAAATGAATGAAATTATATTTAAACAAAACGACAAAATGTTACAAAATATTATGCTCACATGTGTTAAAATACATATATAATAATTAATGTAATTGTTGTAAAGCGCATTTGATACGATATCATCGTGAAACTGCGCTATATTAAATAAATAAATCTTAAATGTTAGATATCTTAGCGTGACAAGCCAAATATTTGTTAATATTGAGTAACAGTCCAGTTTGGTAAAGCATATTGTGCTCTAGATTCATGGGACCTTCTTGTTCCTATCCCAGCTGTTCAACAGGGAGACGTCTCATGCTGCCATTATCCCCTGCTTCTTTCTATCACATTTCCTTCCTTCATCAGAGAACATCATCTGTGAATACCTGGTGAGAGACAAAACATCCATCCCATTAGCACGACAATGTGCTGCCATTGTTTCCCTTCCAAGAAACATGAAGTTACCATCTCTTTGAGAATGGTGGGAATATCGTATTTTGCAGATGGGATGCAGCAAGAAGAAAAGGCCCAAGAAGAGATAATAATTTAGACATCTCCATGCTACTTGTAGTTTCAATTGAAAATAATGGCGAGAGTTATTGTTCAATCAAAGATTTGACCCACGGTTGTGACATGCACTAATAACGTTTAAACCACCGTTAAGCCTAACGAGCTGTAAATAGAAGAAAACCATCATGTAATAACCTAGCCCAAAACCCCTGCAGTGTGCTGCCTACTAATCTGATTATCATGCCCGATAGAGGGCATTGAGACTCCGTTTTCACGACAGATTAGATTTGTGTTCCCGACAGCCACTACAGAAAGTTGGACCAGAAAGTTGACTCTTGTCCGACCGGCACTTTACTCTAGTCTGACTGGCACCTTTCCCAGTCTGGGTGCAGGGGTACTCAAGTCTGACTGACATGTTGTGCTGCTTGGCTCCAGTCCAACTGGCACTTGGCTCTAGTCCGACTGGCACTTGACTCTAGTCTGACTGACACTTTTCCCAGTCTAGGGTGGGGGAGGGTACTCTAGTTTGACTGACATTCAAGTACAACATGTCACTTGGACTAGAGTATCCCCCATCCCACCCCACTGCAGGTGGGACTGACTGGAGTCAAGCCAACATGATGGATGGACTAGAGGCCATCCGAACATACTGGACAGACTTGAGTTTGTGAAATGTTGGACCAATAGGGCATGAGGCTCTGTACACCGTAAGGTTATCTCTCGTTTTTTTTATTAATCCAGATCTCATAATCTGGTTGACAATATGATAAGTCGATTGGAGACTTATGCCAACAACTTGGAAGACATTGTTGCAGAAAGAACAAAACAGCTAGAGGAAGAGAAGAAGAAAACCGACGCACTGTTGTACAGAATGCTACCAAGGCAAGACAATTACAACTGGTATCCTCTATTTTAGACTTGTGGTGACTCCTGCCAAGCGCTCTGAGGCTGGGTGGATATGTCGCTTGTGTGCTTAGTCACTTGCACACTATGGTGCCCAGTAACTGCTGATTTACACCTACGTTCTGTTCAATAGAAATGTACATTAGTGTCAGCAGGCAGTCAGTAACATTTCTGACATACCATTTCAATCACTGTTCTGCAGACACTCGGAACCAAACCGTCAATTTTTCGGTTAAGGATATAACATGCTCAGCATTGCGCCATGTAGATCTGCCAGTGAATTCTACTTATTCACATTCACTGTTCTTCAAAAATTAAATAATTTCCTGCAATGGGACAGCCATGTTATTCTGGTCCAGAATACTGAGCGTACCGGAGTCCCAAGTTGAAAATTACGAACACGAGTGATAAAAATGAGTTTTACTTAAAATTCAAAGGTTACAATATTTCTCTACATGAGATGACTTGAGACACTTCCTCTTTACCTGCAAGCAACTGGTACCGTTAATATGCATGGCTGATCGAGGCCCACCCAGACCGAAGCTAGGGAATACAGCAATAACAACTGCCAAAAGTTAGTCTCCCTGGCTTCGATGACCAAAAGAACTCACTGTAGGCGCTAGTTGTTCTTACATTCCATCAACATTTAGTGTAAATATAACCGCGAATTGCAGGTCGGTAGCGAAAGAGTTGAAGCAGGGACGGTTGGTGGAGGCTGAATGGTTCGATGCCGTGACGGTTTACTTCTCTGACATCGTCTCCTTCACCAACCTGGCTTCCGACAGCACACCCATGCAGATAGTCGCCCTACTCAATTGCTTGTATACTCTCTTTGATGACACCATTACTCGCCATGACGTTTACAAAGTAATGACACAGTTGTAGAAAATATTACACATCAAACAAAACAGATACGATACTTTCAAAAACGAGATAGCCTAATGACCACAATATATCTAATTGCCATCTTCCCCCTTCAATTAAAGAACACTAATGTTCCAAAGTTACTCCTGCCTGATGGAGGCTCCTTTACTCCTCCATCTACCTCTTCCGTTCATTGTCCAGTTTCAAACCTGTTTTCATCACAATTCCCTCCCAGATAATAAGCGGTAATCAAGTTCGCTAAAAACGATAAGCATCTCCTTATTTGCTAAGTTATTTGCATTGTGGCTTAACCAGTGGCATGACGGTTATCTTTTGGTATCTATCAAATCACTCTAATGGGGATGATGTGACCGAGGGATTTAGAGCACCGAAAAGAAGCACGGTGTGTTCTTATCTAAGCAGTCCCACCTAATTTAGCCTTACGAAAACTTTAATTGCTACAACCTAGCAATGAAAGTGAACCTATCCACCAATCTGGAGTTCTCTGCTTGGGTTAAAGTACTTGTGAAGCACCAGAAATACTTGCGTGAAGTACAACTTCAATTTTAAATGAATTAGATCCAAGATACATGGATTAAATTTGTCTTTCTTTAATTATGTATCTACATTTTTAATACTGCATAAACGATTATATTTGTGTTACATACTACCTAGGTCGAAACTATTGGCGACGCTTACATGATCGTCAGTGGTTTACCGCAACGGAATGGAAATCGTCACGCCGCGGAGGTAGCAAACTGTGCGCTCGACTTGCGAGAAGCTGTACAAAGCAAGTTCAAAGTACCGCACCGTTCGGACAGGAAAATTCAAATCAGAATTGGATTGCACACAGGTTGAGAATTTAAAGCTGCATGTCCAAATGTGTCTTTCTCGGTCAAATTTATACAACGAAACGCAATTCTCAATGTAACCCGATATATTTAAAAGTGGTTAGACAGTACACCTCGCTTAACTCACACTTGGATAAGTCGCTTTCGGCTTAAGCTTTTGTAATATCCCTTAAGCGCATTTTCTATATAATTTGACTAGATAACTCAAACTTCTGCTATTCTCAATTTTCTTTCTTTTTTTTCTTTTTTTTCAAATTGTTTTTTTGGACCAGGGCCCATTTGTGGAGCCACTGATTACCACTGCTTTGAACTTTGTGTGACCGTCCCCATGGGTTTTAAATCCTGGGTGGATCTCTCACCTGCACTCTTACTTGTTTGCGTGCTGTGATCCTGAGATTATCCTCCCACATGCATCAGGCAGGTTTTCAACCACCAATGCAGTGGTGAGATGCCCAGCGATGCGTAACTAAGTCAAACGCACTAACCAACTGAGCGTTACAAAACACCGAATATATTTCTCACTCTATGGAGATTTCGCGCTCGAAGATGCCGCCCTCTATGCATGCTCCATAGGTCATCGATGGGGGATTCTCGATTTGCGACAGATACTACGACCGCGCTCCTGCAAAAACAAATATACTGGGTGTTCTCTATTGT
>JBCAUI010156645.1:0-17771 GCA_038406195.1 Haplosyllis anthogorgicola
GATAGGCTACAGCTTCCTGCCTGCCTGCAACTGCTAGTATGTGTGTGCAGCATACTGCAGGTATGCTGCAAACAAGCAGGTCAGTACCGGGCTCAATCTGTTGCAAGCCCAGATGTAATACAGTTCTCACATGGAGGCCCTACAGAGACAGATTTGAGTTTAAACTTGGGCTTCAGAAAAAGAACATTTGCTTAACTTTCTTAACCTTAAACGTTCTCTTCTCCAGGCTCTTTATCCCACCCAGATCAGACAGGAGGTTGGGCGACGGCAGAGGTGTACAACGGCACGGTGGATCGTACTAGCGGCAGCGTTACGTTCTACGCTCGCTACGGGGGAGGACAGATGTACCGCATAGATCAACGGCTAAACGGCGCCGACATCACCGGGACCTATGTCGGGCTGAAAACGGATGAGGCTGGACGGTTCTACGCTGATAAGATATAACCACAGCACAACAGCAACAATTCAGTGGAGCTGAAACATACAGTACAAAGAGGGATTCTATTGCCTATAGAAGCATGAATTGTCCATCGTCTGTCCGTCATCCTGCGTTGTAGTCGTTGTCCTGCATTGTCATCTGTGCACAGGAACCCTGAGCACACTATTGATCACAGAATCTTCAAATCTTATACACATATGTACCTATATCCTGTCTCAGAGCCTAACGAATATTATATTGCTGTGACCATTTTTCTTAAATTGGCAGCCATATTTGTGTTTATCTTTGAACCTCACTCCTGGACACACAGTTGATGATACAGACTTCATATCTGGAATATTTGCATATTTTGCAGCTACATATCCTCTTTATTTCCTTACTTATATTGATGTTACCTATATTTCCAGTTTGGCAGCCATAATTTTCATAGATCATTTTTAAATTTGGGATTTGATCCCAGACAGTTTATTTGTATCCATGTGATATTGTAACCTTTTTTATCTTAGCTTTTTAAAAATGCCAAATGAGCTCAGGTCCACCTACTTTTTACTAAAACATACAGCATAACAGGAGATTCTATTGAACTATTCGTTTTCTGCTCTCTCTCCCTCTCTCTCCCTCTCTCTCCCTCTCTCTCTCTCTCTCTCTCTGATCAGCTAAAATCACAATTAATTAAGACTCACACATGTAATGGTTTTCTGTGTTATTGAAAAAGTAAGAGCTTCAGACAATTCAATCGAGATTTTTCTGCCTATTTTGCCTGAATTTCTTACCCTATTAGGCAGATCCTATTTTGATGGTTACCGTCCATTTTTCGACAGTGTTATGATATCTGATAAATTAGGACCTGTCAGACCTGCCAGTACATTGGCAGATCGTGAAATTACTATTAAAAGTTAACGTCCGAATTTCAATAACTCTGCATGAAAGTCAATTGAAAATTTCATGCAGAGTTATTGAAATTCGGACAGGGCACATACGATTATCCTGCCGATATTATGCAATCGTCTCTCTTGCTTTTTAACTAGTCAGTAGAGGTTTTTCCTAATTCATGCCCTGCCTAATCTGCCTAGTTTTGTTTCCTATTCCTAGTTACTTATGTAATTTTTGAATATTTCACTTTGACTAGAAATAGTAAATATACTATTGATTGATATAAAGAATATCAATAATTTGTTTGTTATCAACATTTTGAAATACACAAAACTAGTTAGATTTCAAGAAATAGTTTATTATCAATATTACGGCCATTAAATTAGCCTAAATTAGCCTTATTTAGGCAGGGAAAATTGGAAAAACCTTGAATCTTGTACACATTGGCGTGAATAAAACACTTCGTCTCTAAATGTTGAAAGCAGTTCGAGTATTCCTTATTCCTTATTCTAAGTATAGGTTGATGTGCCGAAGATCGGAGGTTTTTGGGGCAGAATTGTCGAGGCGTGAGCCGAAACATCTGCGCAAAGACGGACGATGTGAGGTCATTTACTGACTTAATACATTCATGTCAAAGAATCCGAGAGTTTCATTGGCGGATGCAAGGGGGGCTGGAGGCGCGCGTCCCCTCTTACGGCTGGAATTTTCTTCATTTTCATGCAGATTTCGGTGAGTTTTGAGCGAAAATAGGAGTGGCGCCCTCCTCCTACGGAAGTGCGCGCCCCATCCTACGAGGAATTCTAGATCCGCCACTGAGTTTGTCTTTGCAATCTGTAAATGGCAAAATTTGCACTTGGAAAGAGCTGTCCAGAGTCCAGTGAAATTCACTCTGCTGAAAGATTTGCTGAGTCGAGTTGCATCTTGGGAAAACCAATGGCAATGACCTCTCAGGACTTGTTTAATTTCTGTAGGCAGAAACTATAGAAATCTTGCTCAGCCAGGGACTACGCAGACTCGGTGAAAACGCCATTTCAGTAGAGTACAAAATGTATCTTATGAAGTGCGATTTTATAGCTGGAATTTTGTGATGGTGAGCTGAACTGCAATAGTAAAGCATAGCAGTTTTCTGCCGCCCTACAACTGTGGCAGCACCTGACGGGCAATAAATACAACCTACACTTCGTACCTTAGTGCTCTAATGTCACCCATTCTCCTTCACGACGACTACCAAGGAATTAACGTCATTCACGTAAAGACGCAATAACTTTTCAGACATAGCTAAATATAATAATGAGGAAATGGTTTAAACTGACCTGACACTGAATCTGGTTGTTGTTCAAAATTCCCGTAAGACATTAATTAAATTTCAACAGTTCTAGAAGTGTCAAAACTAAGAACAAAACCATCACCTTTATGTGTAAGAACGACAGTTTGAAACGGCAGCGCAAACACTTGAAAGCAACTTTAGATAACAAACTCTACATAAGATGGAGATTCCCATTATCTGAATATAGAAACGTTTTTTTTATATCAATCTCGTATATCTTGTACCTGTAGTAATGTAAAAAATAGAAAATCATCGTAGATGTGTTAAAGGACGAAATTCCTGTCAGATTCAGAATAATAACATTATTCTACAGGACACAAAATAGATTGACACTGTTCGTTGCGTTACAAAACGCCCAATATATTTGTCACTCTATAGGGATTTCGCACTAGAAGATGCCGCCGTCTTTGCATACTCCATGGGCCATCAATGGGGATTCTCGATTTGTGACAGATATTAGGACTGCGCTCCTTGAAAAACAAATACGTTGGGTGTTCTTTACTAGAATTTTACAATAAATCTGTATTAAATCTAGCCCGACAGACTAAGGAAACGCTAAGCCCTGCATACACCACAGTGTTGACTTGTACTCACAATGCTGTAAAAGAGTCTTAAAATGGAAATTGTTTGAATCATTTATTTTACCATGAAGGTCTACGGTGCAATAAAATAGTCAAAACAAACATTTCCACTTGTCCTTATGCTTTTTTATTTCAAAGCAAAGCTGGAGATTCTATTGTTCTCTCATACTAAACTTCGTTTTCTATTCAGGATGATAATATCGTGGAATATGAAAATGATCTACTATTTACCCAATTAACCGGATATTAGGTTCTATAATATCTCCAAAACTGTGTTATCAACACACTTGGAATATTGAAGCCAATATCCCAGGATGGCATTTACTGTTAATCTACCAATTTTAGTTGTATTAGCAACAGTTTTACGATGTAACTTCGGTCAATACAGATTTCAAGGTATGTGTGTGTGTGTTTGCGTGTGTGTGTGTGTGTGTGTGTGTGTGTGTGTGTGTGCACGCGCGTGTGTGTGTGTGTGTGTGTGTGTGTATGTGTGTGTGTGTGTGTGTGTGTGTAATTCTTCCACTTTTTAAAAAGTTCCCACCCCTTTCCTCACATAGATGTAATTTCATCATCATTTCTTTATTTATTCCAGAAAAACCGGAAATGTGCGACTTTGGTTGTTATTGTTGGTCCGGAAAAGGACTAAATATTGTGGATTGTTCGTATTCGACTTATCAGACTGTAGACCCGAGGTGGATAACTAATGATACTGATGTCTTCATGATGCGTTTTCATAGGTTCTACTTTCTTTGCGATGACTATGACCTCATAGAGACTCTCACAGGACTAGACCTTAGCAAAAATAAAATATCAAGCATCTGTCCATCATTTTGGAATTCTTTGCTTAAAGCAAAGCGCCTGAAGTGGTTAGACTTGTCACAAAACTTGATAACATGGCTTCCGAGATCCATACAAAATCTAACATCAATAGAGAGGATATACTTGAGCGGGAATGCGTTTGACTGTTCCTCAGATATAGCCTGGATGACGGAATGGCTCAATAGTTTTAAGACGGCTTCAGGAGAACATGTCATAGTTGATTACAAAGATATTAAATGTCATAGTGGAATGATGATAGGAGAACCAATTTACAGAGCAGATCTTCTACTACTCAGTGACTCAGGCCCTACAAACTCAGATAAACCCTCAAATGACACAACCTCAAATAAACCCTCAACTGACACAACCTCAAATAAACCCTCAACTGACATAAACTCAAAGGAATCCTCAACTAACATAATAATTTTCCTAATATTATCCGGTGTTATGTCTGCGGTAGTATTTCTGATTATCGCTCTCTATTTTTTGCCACGTTGGTACTTGCCCATACGCACTAGCAAATCTGGTAAAGGAAAAGATCGGAACACTTTCTGTTCCTTCAGGTAAAATATTCATTACATTAAAAAAATATAAAGCTTTACCGAGACGAAAAAAATCCTGTCAGCTTTGAAGAATAGAATGTTACATTTTGTTGTTATCAGCAGGGTACGAAATGTAGCTTGTATTTATTGCCCGTCATGTGCTGCCACAACTGTGAGGCGGCAGAAAACTCCTGTACTTTACCATTGCAGTTCAGATACACATAACTTAGGCTGTAAAACCGCACTTTAGAACACACACTTCATAAGCTGCGGTTAAAACAGATACACAGTATGGAATTAGTTTCGATGGGGTAGCTGGATCTGGTACACGGTACCTTAAACAGTCATTACAGTCGTTGCACCTGTCATGGAGAGAAATGCGAAAAATCTGACTTGAATCACTGAAAAAAAACACAGTTGAGCTGTGTACGAGCGGGTTTTTTACTCTAATTTTTAAAATTTTGAACAAGAATTTCCTGTACTGGTTTTAGTTCGCACTGGTTTTTATTGTAGATGCTGCCGACCTCCTCGAAAACGTGTTGACGACAGAAGTTCATTGGAGCTTGAAGTATTCAATACAAAACGAACTACACAAAATGGTATTTTAACTGGGTTCATTTCTATTTTTCTTTTTATGGTAAAATACGGTAAAAATATAAATCGAAATTAGTTGTGATAACATCACAGAAGTTTTCAATGTTAAAATTCTATTGTGTATTACCTGTCTTCACTGTTTGAAGTAGGTTCACGTTGTACTGGTCTCGGTTACGATCCGGCTCAATTAAGCTGCTCATAACCGGGCCATGGCCCAGTAAGGGTCCTCTTAACTCAGCCCAATCCCCAAGCTCCAATCCCAACCGAACCTAGGCTCGATTAAGACACCTGGTCTCATTTAAGGGATTTTAAATGAAGTTTAAACTTTAAGTTGTGGAGAATGGTAAAGCATTTAAATGGCATGTGCATTCAACCATAGCATTTAAATGTCTTGTCATTCTCCACAACTTAAAGTTTAAACTTGATTTAAAGATCTTAAATGAGACCAAGGTTCTTAATTGAGCCTCGGCCCAATTAGAATCAGATCCTCACTGGGCCATGCTCCGGTTATGTGTATCTAAATTCATCCAGGGATCAAATGAGACTGCTACAACGTTTTATCAAACTTAAAATATCTAGAATATTAAGTTATAATCAGTTAAGAATCAATTAAGAAAATCAACCCATAATCTTCCAGGCAGAAGCCAAACACTCTGCTGTTGAGCTATCTGATTGATATTTTATGCATAGATAAATATAATTCTGTTATTATATTATGTTTGGGGTTTTTTTGTCAGAGCCTAAGTCTACATCCCGATGTAAAAGAAGTAGATTGCAACCAGATGTTGAACTTGACGTCTTTGTCGAAGCGCCTCCCCCGAGTGGTAAGTCCAAGGAAACGTCAGTCAGGAAGTTCGCACAGATTATGACAATTAAAATCATTAATTTCCTATCAATTTGGAAATGTAAGGAACAACAGATCGTGAAATTAAGGTCCGAATTTCAACAACTCAGCATGAAAGTCAATTGAAAACTTCATGCTGAGTTATTGAAATTTGGACGTTAACTTTTGACAGTAATTTCACGATCTGAAGAGGAGAGGAACAAATTTCACGCTGTTCTTAGATGTGTTATTCGAGGTTTTTCCTAATTACGTTTCTGTCAGATCTGTCATATTTGGTGTATGATAACTAATATTTGTGATAAATAACGTGTGCCGCATTTTGTTCATTTGTACTGAAATTATTAAAGTAATTGGATCTGTCAGATCTGACAGATATGGCAAAAACCGAATTAGGAAAAATCTCGATTCTTCCAAAAAGGAATTTCATCATTTGCATGGAAATATTTTGTTCCCAAATGTTCCCACATGCTAGATTTTTCTTATTTTCATTTACTTAATCTACCAAATCTACCTAATTTACCAAATTTTCCAGACATGTCAAATGACCTCCTCTATGCTAACCTTTGTGTTTGAATTGCAATCAATTTAAATGTAAGCATCTCGGTCATTTTTGGCACAAGGTGAATTTAGTCCTGAACAATACTTCATCATCGGGCGGAAATTATTTAATTCAACTGAAAATTGTCTTGAGACACAGTTCATGTGTCTGGAAAATTAGGAAGATTTAACGATTGAAATAAGAAAATCCCTCATTGATTGGATTGCCCTGATTTTAATTTTTAAATCATGCGATGGTATGCTGAACTGCACTAAAAAGGTTTAAAATTTTTCTACTTCAACTTACACCAATAAAAATTTTACACGTTTCTGTTTCGTAGAAATAGAACAGGCCGAATGAAATTATAATTCGTCCTTTTAAGGAAAATACATTGATAATAACGTGTTCTTGCAGAAACCAGAAGGATGGAACATCTTGTGCATTGCGGAAGCCAGGCAATTTCGTCCATTGAAGTTGAAGTTCAGCCTCCAGGTAAAAGTATAGGGCAAGTCTATCTTTTTTGAATACAGTGACTGATGCATGTGAGAAAAGGTCCTGGCTTTAAAACCCATGGGCAGAGCCATAACAGAGTTATCAGTGGTGCTACATCAGGAACTGCAACGGTTGCCACTAAAATTTTTTAAAAAATTTCCTGTGCCAATTACGTGAAAAAGTTTCATCAGCTGATGTATAAAATTGTGATCTATAACTAGATTGCGATAAAATTATCAGCTACACCAAATTTGGAAACATAGAATGTATAATATTAGAGGTTTTTCCTAATTATTTCACAAGCCCAGGCAAATTAGACTAATTAGGCAAATTTGTCTAATTACACAGCAAAATCAATACTATTTTTAAAATAAATCTAATATTAATTACTTCAAATTGTACTAAGTTTAATAACTAAACCAAAAATTAACAATCTTACGAGTTACTCATATTAGTAATAATACTAAAAATAGAAATGACTCAGTTGGCAAATTTGCCTAATTTTGGTTGGCAAAAATAATTAGGAAGAATCTTCATTAGATGAGATTAATGCCTCAGAGGCTGAAATGGTCTTCATTTTGTCTCTATGCTAATGTCTTAGCTATTGATGTACGTCTACGCCATCTATTAATTGTTTCAACATGATCAAACATCAATTCAATTAGACATTGTGTTCATCTGCCTTACATACCCTACACATGTACATACTGTTCTTTTCGCGTAAACATAAAATTATAAACTTTTCAGCAGATAAAGTAGTAATATTTCTTGAGATTATTTGCGACGTTTTTGTCTTTTTTTGCAGCCCTAAACAGTTTATTTGACGCAAAAGATGATACCATCGACGCACCTAGTCTTAATACTTCCACATACTTGCCCACACTATCTTCAGGTAAAGTTTAATGATTGTTTTGTAAAAATTAAGTTTTACCTTCAGCGTTGCGTCTGTCTGTCTGTCTGTCTGTCTGTCTCTCTGTCTGTCCACTCGAACATTAAAAGCATTTGGCCTGAAAACCTCGTATTGTCATTTGGATTGTGGAAACAAGATTCTAAGGTTCTCAGGATCAAAATATAACTCGAGGTCATGACAGGGTCAAGGTCATTTAAATGTTAAATTTCTTATTTTAACTGGCATATTTTTGGTATTAATAGAGCTGTCCTGTTTAATATCTGGATTAATGTACATATTTTAAAAGCGAAGATTGGTGCTCGTAATAATCATTTTAATACCAAGTGTAATTTATAAAAGGTTCACTTGCGAAATATGACAAATTTACATGTGAAAAAATATAAATGAATCTTTCGGATCCTTAACATGACAAGCCTAATGAGTGTAAAAGGATTCATGTATCATATTATATTGAATTAATTTATTTCAGAATTTCCTGAAACCTTAACTACTTTATGTAAAGGTACTCATCCGTTATCATTATTATTGTATTTTGAACAGATCAAAAACTTCCTATCAAAATTTAAGCGCCCCGCTGCCTTTAGCATTATTAGCTCAGCATGATATTCAATTGTTGCGGGGCGCTTCACTTTGATCTTTTATACCTTATTATCTATCCAAATTGTAATAACTACTAGTTGACGCCCGTACTTGGCACGGCCATTTGTGGTAATAAGATATTTTAAATAGGTGAGATACTGTGAAACTGTGTCATCAATAACTAATTCTAATTGTATCTGTACAATTTGATTTAGAACGTGTTGCAAACCAGAGCATGACCAAATACATAGCCCAAAGCACCAGGTCAAGCAAGAACACATACTCTGCTGTATATCACAAGGGCTACAAACAGTTCGCGGGGATTCGACTCCAAGGAAAAGAAGCTGTTCTACGAGGAGCTGATTCTGACGTTGAACTCCATGCCCCATCAGGGCTGAATGCCTTTGTCTTCTGCCACATGCACACTGATCCCACCCCTTTCCTTCATGTTATTCCTGAATCCGAGTGTCTTGTGTCACCAATAGCAGATTACTCTGTTGCCTTTCTTGAAGCTAAAAACCCAAGTAAAAAATGGTTTCAATTTAAGCTTCCACATTGTGTGCGTAAGAGTGAAGACCTAGAACATGTCAGAGTTCGACATGGAGACATACACAGAGATGTAACATTCTCAGAAGTTCCCCTTCACAAGGGTTTACCCCTCCATCTAGACCCATTAGTTGACTGTTACTTTGAGGTTGATGAAAAGTACGTTACTATCTTCACTACAAGTTTCAGTCAGTTCATTTGTACATCATGTAAACGGGTTTGTCAGGCTGAAGCTAAGACCTTTATATTTGGTTCCATCTCACTGAAGTACAGACCCGTTACAGCAGCTCTGAGGCTGTATATGGCAAGTCCACTCTACAAGATCCAAGATTATAACAAGGTAAATTCATCCAGCATATGTGCGAAGAGAATTGGCTAAATGTCCCAGTTAAACGAGAAAATTTATATGGCCTAGAGAAAACGATGGTAACTTACACTTGTATTCATGTTTTCTGACTCTTAGGATCTTGTAGAAAGTGAAAGGATGTGCAGACGCCAGCTACTAGAACAAACAGACATACACTGGGACGCAGCGTCCTTAGCAACACAAGAGTTCCTGTACGTCACTCTACAGTCTCCAAGGTGGGACCCCAGACCTCCGATCAAGAGCAAACAACAGTGGATCCCGGAGTCACGGCAGCTGCTTCATGTATGTCTTTACTAGTCCTTCCCGCCACTTCGCTGGCGGTTCCATGTCTTTATTATGATGAAAACGTTTCCATCAGTAGAGAACGTTATGATTTACACGAGGATCTATCCCTCTGATAGCAAAATAAGAGTGTTCCCCGGGGGATTCGCCCCTTAAATATTACTATCAATTGTCTATCTATCATTACAGTACACGGAATTTGTATCAGTTTCGAAACGTCTAGAACAAAAGACAGCACATAAGAATTTCACGCTGTGCTTTTGATGCGCCATTGTTCCCAAACTGATACAAATTCCGTGTACTGCTATCTATTATCATTACTATGTGTTACTAAGCAGTCAGCAAATTAACCTTGTTCTAACCCTTTAATTTTTGGCGTAAGTAAGCTATGTGAGGTGGTTTTTTGCATATCTTGCGCCAGCGCATTCTAGCTGCATTAATTCTGGTTCCATCCAGCTCAGGCTTACTGTCGGCAAATTAGCCATGCCCGCTTTAATTTGTATTGTTACTCTGTTTCAGCAAAAACCAGTATCAGAGCTGGCCAACATGTTGATGTGTCACTCTTGTCGATCTTGGCCTTCAATAGTGGCGCATTTTGACCTGATTCTGGCTGCTTCACAGATGGAAGGAGATTCCGAAATATCCTTTTCCGGAACAATAGAGATGCTTCTGGCTTCCGGAGACAGGATCTTGGAGGCCCAGGTTGATGTGTTCCCAGTGGGTTCTTTTCTTTCTCATCCATATTGGAATTTTGGAATAACAAATAGAGAACACCCAATGTATTTGTTTTTAAGGCGCGCGATCCTAATATCTGTCGCAAATCGAGCATCCCCATTGATGGCCTGTGGAGCATGCATAGAGGGCAGCATATTCTAGTGC
The DNA here is from genome assembly GCA_038406195.1 of Haplosyllis anthogorgicola. NCBI lineage: Eukaryota > Metazoa > Annelida > Polychaeta > Phyllodocida > Syllidae > Haplosyllis > Haplosyllis anthogorgicola. Next base: position 10,613 of record JBCAUI010156645.1, read on the forward strand.
GAAATCCCCAAAGAGTGACAAATGTATTGCCATGGGTGTTTTGTAATGCCATTTTAGAATAGCCGGTGCTCCTATTTTTGATTTCGAACATACATGTGTTTTGGCAATTGGTTTTACTAATTAGACTAATTTGTAAACTCCATGTGGAATCGAGTTTTTGTTTACACGGTTACACATGGAGTTTACCGATTAGTCTGATTAGTAAAGTGAATTTCCAAAAAACTCAATAACCTTTAATGAAGCTATAGGATTTTATATTTGTCGTACATTTTTGTCGCATTTCTTTTGTTTTCAAATTATTCTGCATTCAGACTTCCATTCAATAATGTGAATAAACAAAATGACCACAGCGCACTTTGCTTTGTTAGGACAAGCCAAATGATTCTTTAATTGTACGTTCCTCATTTCAGGATGAAGCTAGGAAAGAGCAGTCCAACAAAGATGAGCTGGTACTGAGGAGAATCACAAAACTACTGATCAGCACCGATGAAGAACTATTCGATTTTGGACTGCATCTTGGTTTCAGGCGTAGTGAGATTGTTCAGATGAAAACGAACAATCCAAACAGTGTGGAAAGTGCCGCCTGGGGTTTAGCTTGTGAATGGTGGGAGACTAGTGATAAAACCTATGAGAATAAGTCTCAAGATTTAGTCCAAGCTTCACTAGAGTTAGGCAAGGTTGAGCTTATGGGTGAAATCCGTAATTTGTTGCTAAGAAACAGAGAGTCCGGACAGCCAAGTAAAAAGATAGAAACAGATACTCAGATCAAAACGGTAGGTTTTGAACAACCAGTTTGTGCTGTGGCTTCGGTTGCAGCTGCATTACCACACGAAATGGGCCTAGAAGCTGCTAGTATAGAGACAGAAAACCATGCCCCAGAAACAAAAGATTCCAGGTTGCCAGGGGAAACGCTCGAGGAGGTAGAATCAGAAGACTCCAGGTTGACATGGGAACCGAGGGAAATAGTGGGGGCATCATTTGGTCTTGACCCAGAATCAGTTTTAGAATTTGAGAATCTTGAAATGGAAACGTCTAGGTTGCTAGGGAAAACTTCTTCGTTGACAGGGGACATAGCTGAGGAAATAGAAACAGAAAATAGTAGGTTCCTAGGGACAACAGTAGATCATTGTGAAACGGAAAACTGTTGGTTTCAAGAGGAAACAGCACATTCTGAAATAATAGCTGAAAATGAAACACGACATTCAAGTTTGCTGGGGGCTACAGGAGGGGACCTTTTTGAGATGACGGAAACAAATGTTGAGTTGCCTAGAAACCGTAGAGCCAAATCAACAAGTGATTCGGACTTGAGGACTTCGCAAGATTCAGGTCTCTTCAGTCTTGTAGGGACAGGTTGTTCTCATCAGTTATCCAAATGTTCCAACGATAGCATGAGTTCGATGTCAAATGGTTTTGGTGGAAATATTGCAGAAATGGTCCAGGCCAGACAGGTCTAGTGAAAGGTCAGACAAGTCTAGTGAATGGACAGACAAGTCTAGTGAATGGACAGACAGGTTCAGTGAATGAACAGACAGGTCTAGTGAATGGACAGGCAGGTCCAGTGAATGAACAGACAGGTCTAGTGAATGAACAGACAGGTCTAGTGAATGAACAGACAGGTCTAGTGAATGGACAGGCAGGTCCAGTGAATGAACAGACAGATCTAGTGAATGAACCGACAGATCTAGTGAATGAACCGACAGATCTAGTGAATGAACCGACAGATCTAGTGAATGAACAGACAGGTCTAGTGAATGAACAGATAAGTTCCCATGATTGTCTGGAAAAGGGAGAAGTTTGGGTTATGAGGCAGGGAGAAACAGAAAGAAAGTAAAATGGATCAACATAACAAGGTTCCAAATTGTGGAGATGAAAATAGCAGCAATTATTTTACAACTGAGTTCTGAACGATTACGATTGTAATAGTCTATAAACTGGTTTTCTTCACTACAATGCCATAAACTGAATGAATGAGATTTATTATAAGAAAATAAGTAATTGTCATGACTAATATATTACTTATTGCAAGTAATGAATTAAATTCAAAGTTTCAAATTTTTTGCTTATATTGCTTGCCCAGGCAAATTAGACCGATTAGGTAAATTTACTTAATTTCGTAGTTACCAATATTATTTTGTTATTTCACCTACTGCTTAAACTTTATTTCCAGATTAAGCATCCACATATCAACGCAATTGTTATCTTAACCAAAGAAAAAATAACCGTTACTGATTAAAGAAAATCGCGATTATATTATATACGATGTTAGTAATAATAAATTGACCTAAGGAGCTTGTTTACGAATTGTCGTCACTTTTTTCTTTGTTATCGGGTGCAAAATGCATGTTAGGTACAGATCTCGAAATGAAAATCTTATTTTTATTCTATCTTATCAAACTCCTGAAATTCCTATCAATTTGGAAGCAAAGGGGAGAACAGCAGGCCTGTAGCCAGCTTTCTATGGGAGGGGGTGCAAAATCCGGAAAGATGGACTGTATTTTGTGGATATATTTTTAGTACTGTGGTTCATTCGATATGGGTTAACTTGTTAACATACTGGGAGCTTAACTAATGAACACTTTGTCGGTCATAAACTTTTTTTTTTTTTAATTTAAGATTTATGTTGCTCAAAATTATGGACCTTTGCCAGAAGGGGGGTCCATTTGCACCCATGCACCCCCTCTGGCTCTGGGCCTGAGGACAAAAGAATTCCACGCTGTGCTTTTGATGTGTTATTGATCCACAAATGATAGCAATTTTAGGAGCTGCCTGTGAACCAAACTTGTATTTTCATTTAGTGTTTCAAAATGTCGATACACACAGTTGTTTTATTCATTTTAAAACCATGTCATAGTGTGCGTAGAGTGTACCTATTGCGAAAACCTCATGGAACACTGGATCTGGAACTACTCCGGTTAAAACAAAATGAATTAAGATTTTAAAAATTCTTTCTAAAGACTGGAAAAAATGTTTGCCAAATGGGAAAAAAATAATAAAGCTTGAAATTTGTCGATGTTATTTGACTTGATAATCGCATCATTCCCAACTGTACGCTTTTCGATCACACTTTCCTGGGCCTGACGCAAGAGTGCGATGTCAAATAGCGTCGTGACGCTGCGTTTGAATTGGTAGCGTCCAAAATACTGCTAGGCAACTGTTATGACGTTGAATTGATAATTGTGTAACGCATGACGTCATTATCCATCAATACGGCGTAACGCTGTGTCTGATACACCCAACATTGACAACTGGCAACTGTTATGACGCCACACTGGGCGCTAGGTAACGGATGACGTCACATGTGTTTACTTGGCGACAGCTTACTCTGGATGGTGACACCGAAACAGCAACATCAGCAAACAAACAAGCTTCAAACAAACTTTTACGAAACAAAATGCCAAGTAAAGTGAACAAGGAACGTACAAACATATTGAGTAAGTGTTTTAAAATAAGATTCTTCAAATAAGAACTTCAAATTTTATCCTAAATTGTATGTTTTTCATAAAAAAATAAAAGACAAAAATTCCCGTATTCTTTACCCTTGATCCTTTTAATCATGATACTTTAGGGAAATTTAATTTCGATGTAGAATTTTTACTGGAGTTTATAAAGTGAAAGTCTGTGTGTTCGACGTTTTTTCTTTATCATTCTTTCTTTATTTTACATCGTTTGTTTATTTTTTGTCGACTCTTTTTTTTTTTTTTTCTTTCTTGAACAGGCAGGCCTTTTACAATTAACAGTTAACCTACTTGACAGACTTGACAGACTGAAAGAAGGAAAAAAATGTGCGAAAATGGAGAACTCACCAATTCACGTATGTTGCATTTCTTTTGTATAATGAATGCCGTTGACCAACGTCAAATCTATCGAATGACACTTCACCAAATTTGACACCTCATGACACTTTTTGGCAGGAAAAGTCATGTGACTGCATTCTGGTGGAATCTTTCTAAAATTATCATCTAAATATTGGATATTCTTGTATTCTACTCTGATTTGCATGTATATTATCATTGAAAGTTGGGATTTAGCACTAATACAAATAATTGCAGGTATTTTGAGATTAAACTCATTGTCTATTTTTGAATGGGGACACCCCCTGGGTGGTACCCTCCCCCCCTTACCCCCAACCCTAAAGTGGGATGACTGGATGACTAGTTTTTCAGGTGGACGACCACATAGTCTTATTGAATTTCATTCGATAGACAATAAAGTAAAACTATCAGCACCAGAACAAATCTACAGCCTGGGCTTCTTTGTAGGATGAAACAAAGTATTGAATATCAGCCGTCTATACTCATGTTCACTCTAGAATTAGTTTCATTTGATTCATTTTACTATTGACATTTATATTTGTTCTCTGCATTGGAAGTTTTATCAATTCCAGAAATAGAAGGCTGGAGTAGAATAGTCGACTGGATGATTGCTTGTAGGCCGCAGTGACGTATATCCAGTTTTTTATTTGAAGCGACCATTCTGTCCATTACACAGTCCAAGGATCACTACGACCTATCCTGGTTCGGAGTAACCAATCATAATCTATGACACGATCAACCAATCATCTTACACTACACACGATGTTACTATTACTATTTTGTATTTATTTTGTCCTATCCAAAATTTACGGTGAAGAGAACATGTAATTTATTAATGGAACAACAGAAATAGAGCTAACACAAAGGCTAGTAAAGGTTACTTAAGGTAAAAACACATAACACATTGGTAACAGGCCTTTGCTTAAGGTAATATGAATGCGAGTACTTTCTTTGGTCAGCGTACAAGAGTCATATGTCAAATGGGCAAAGATTTAATCATCTGGACAATGTTGTTTTCGTCATTTCGTCACATTCTGTTCGTAGATTTTTGATATTCTACACTATCATCTATTAAATTCATCCAGTACTCTGGAAATCCAAAACGTGTTTCAATAAAGGAAATGGTTGTCTGTGTCCAAAGGCCAATTGAGACGATGCTTCCCCACATGTCAAATTAACTTGATGGTATCGAGGCCATTTTTGGGAGATAAACAACGTGATTATGAAAGAAAAATATCATTTATTTCATTCAATGCCATTCAACTTTTCAATTTTAATTTTAATTCACTACAAATCAACTTTCGTCGGAGGTAACAACGTGGAATTATATTGTTCTCAAAATGAAATCCAAAACATAACTATTTCATTTGTGTAGGCGGTACGGTGTAAAACTAGAATGGTCGATAGAGAACTGTTTTGATATTATTTTGAACATATATATACACTTTTACATTAAAATGAATTTCATAACGACTAAAACACGTAGGACATACAATATTACTTATTTTCTCATTGCATTCATTTATGTACGTCAATTGATATCAAAGAGAAATCTATCCATCAATTATGACAATCATATCGGTTGACAAAGTAAAGTCTGGAAATGTAATTAATTTCATAAGAGTCAATATCAGTGGTGAAGAACAATACCTCCAACGCCTGTAACCGCCAATAATTGTTATAATTGGAAGTCTCCTTCTATTCGGTACATTACGTTTTATGCTAGGATACGAAACTATCAAATTGTGTTCATATTGGCGACGAATTTTCCAACCATAACATCAAAGAAATAAAGTTAATCTGCTGAGGTCATTGTAGTTAGCTGAGATATTAGTCTAATATTGCAGCTAAAAGTGCATTTCATTTGTGATCTTTCGTTCCACCTATAAATATTTCATACCTAGTTGCACTTCACCATTTCAGTATTTCTCCCACAAGCTTATTTTCTTCATGCTTTTTATACACTAACAGCTTGCCCTCGTGGTAAAGTCGACGTTATGCAAAAATTATATATGAGCCCCCCCCCCCCTCCACGCACTGGGGTTCAAGTAAATATTGTCATTCAATCCAGCATACTCCGAACTGATATATTCATAAGATATTTCACGCACTTAGGCCAATTAGGCAAATTTGTCTTGTGAAATGTATATTATTTTTAGTAGATACCAAACTAAACTAATTTAATTTAAAAGGGATTACATTTAGTAATGAAAAATTTTGTTTATTAAGAAAACCTCATATTGTTGTACTAAACATTGATCTGTTATGTTCTAGCACAGTAAATGTTGGGTCTGATATATGTTGAAGGATCTGGTCGAGGATTCAGGATCTGTGTATGGGAAGATGTCAGTAGGGTACAAAGTGTAGCTTGTATTTATTGCCCGTCAAGTGCTGCCACAATTGTGGGCGGCAGAAAACTCCTATGCTTTACCAATGATTGCAGTCCAGCACACCATCACATAATTTTTTGGTATAAAATAGCGCTTTATATGTCACACTTTGTACCTTACTTGAAGCCCTATGTCCAGAAGTCTTTTGATTTGTATTGATGTGTAAACTTAGATTTCAAGGAGAACAATCTTCTTGAAGATTGGTTCTTGGTTCTTGAAAAAAAAATGAATGAATAGATTTACCACAGCAATACCTTTCATATTAGCCAATCAGACATGAATTTTAGTTGGATAATCTAATAAAATAACGAGTATTAATAACACAGTCTAGTTAATGCTTCCCGCCATGGCACCAACTAAGGGCATCTGGAAATGACATGATACATGCAGTGAGTGCATGACATCATTTACAAGCCGTATAAAACAAAGCACACACAAGCAGTGCATCCAGAAGGAATTCAGTAGTCAGAGGGATCACTTCAATATACATCTATTTCTAGTTGCCTCACGTAATTGCATATCATTTAGTAGCTCTATCAATGTCAGCAATCTATTAGTAAACAAATAGTGCAGAAATGCAAGTAATCATCAAATAAAAGTGTATTTATCAACCGTAAAACAGTGGCACCAGTAATGTACATGTATTTAATAATTCTGCAGAACAACTGTCTACTATAACATTATTATCTTTATGCTGTTATAGGGTTTTTACTCCTAGATCAATATTTTACAACTAGCTAAATGTCAATAAATAAGCACCCAAATCTTCACATCACTGCTTGCTAGTCCTCTTTGTCCTAGTGAGTTAACACCCATAATCAGTCATCACAAAACATACACATGCTGGGTCAACGTCTGACATTTGGCACCCAATGAGGGACACAGGACAAAGAGTGATCACCAAAACCAGAATCAATAGCTCAGAAACCATAAGAATTCATCCCTTCTCACTTCCTT
>JBCAUI010156756.1:0-17770 GCA_038406195.1 Haplosyllis anthogorgicola
GTGTTGTCCTCAAAAATGCATCAAACAAAAGTATCATGATATCATTCTTTCAGCTGTGCCATAAGCCCCACAGCTTTTTTGTTTACATAACTTCTAAATAACACAAAATGGAAAACAGAGATTGCATAAACCATTTCCTAATTTTTCTGTTTACAGCTTTTCCATGGAACTTAAAATGATGAATTATGTCTTGGTTTTCCCATTTTGTTTTAGTTTTTATTCATCTTAAGACATGAAATGTATCTGTAAAACTTGAAAACATAAAATGAAAAAAATTATGAAATGGGTAATCAAATCTCTCATTTCCATTTTGTGTCATTTCAAAGTTAGAAAAATGGAAAAACGATGAAATGGGTGACCGAATCTTTGTTTTCTTGTCTAAAAATTGGATCTTATAAACGTTTTGGCCACTTCTTACACTGACTCAGGACCATAGCAAACGATGGCTACATCCGCATTTGAAGTAGATATAACAAGTTTTCACAAGACATGAAAAGATTACCAGATTATCGGAGCACACTTGCAGCATCGCATTACCTTGACAAAGTGGTTTTCGGTCCCATGCCAATAAAGAGCATCATCCATAGATGGGATCCATTGTCCGCTTTCAGCCTGAGCTTTGCAAATGGTGATAGTTACTCTACTCTGAGTTGGATCGAAGTTGGGACAGTCAATTTCCAAACTCTGATCAGCCACCAAAACTAACCGGCATGGTAGTTGTAGTTCTAGTAGTTTCTTGAAAATGAGCATAGGATTGTAACACATACATTTGGTGATGATGGGTGAAGTAACAAATGATTACGCTATCATTATTTGAGTGGTAGATCAAATTCTTTTATCGAGAAAACTTAACAATTTATTTGCATTTATCCCATTCCTACATTGATAACAAGTTTTACTCCATATTAAGGCGGTGCTCATACAAATTACAGCATTAAAGCAATTTGTCAGAAACGAAAAACCTGTACAAAACTGCAATAAGAGTAACTTACACTCCTGAAATCCTCAATGCGATACAGGTCACTGCACATGAAGACCTTGATTTTCGTGGTGGTGTTATTATTTTGCTCCAGTGCTTCCAAATGACCCAACAGGAACACCATGATTGTTGCATGACAGGTGTTCTGACATGACGTGCAGATGAACTGGCTAAACGTACTCGTGAAAATAACGACGTGGCTTTCTTCTACTATGTAGAATTCTCCAGCTTCCTCTGTGGTTTCCCTCCGCTCCAGTTCTTGGAAGACACCGCACTCATAGACGTCCCCACGTCTTACTTTGAAGTACTTCCACAGGCTCCTATCTCTGACACAATGCGGGATTCTGACAGTGTGGATAACCGGTTTTGAGGTACTTTTTGCAGAACTTTGACTAAGGTCTCTGCGCTCAACTTCAACGGGCGGTCCAATGATGCATTCTTCCTCAGGAATGACGTCTTTGAAACGTACGTGATCGGTATGAACTCTCGTGATGTACACCCCGGCACAGCCTGCGGCGACTTGTAACGAGACGTCAGAGTTTGGACCCTGCAGGGTTTTTGCTTCGCCATGCGACACTGTGGCGATGTATTTTCTGCAATTCTTGCTTATTGTTATTGGGCAACTGCTTGTATACTCGGGAGGTAACGGCTCTGGTCTTAACTGCTTTAGATGTCCTGCAATGTTGGCACACATTCCATTTCGATTAATTTCCCAAAATTTTTTGGATATTCCTGGAGGTAAACACTTAAGCTAGGCGTGTGTTATTGTCTTTTATTTACATGCTTGCAAAGTCGGCGGGATTAAGGGAAATTGGTGGTAGATACCTGTGATTTATACGGTTATCAAATTAACTTCACTTTAATAGATACAGCAATCCACTCCATACGTATCAAGAGGGACAATAAGGGAAAGAGGCTTTGAAAGGACAATGGCACAGAAATATGAAGGTCGGAGTAGGGGACATCAGGTTAAATCATTGGAAATAGCCAGAAAATATGTAGACTACTTACTTAAAACAGTTGTGGTTAGTTGTAGTTCTGTTGTCTCTCCACACATATCAGGAAGGGTTTGCTTGACGAAATCGTCATTCTCAGTCGATTCACCTAAATTACGAGAGAAAAATCAATACACAGTCATGATAGGTGAAAATGGCTACCAGTTAAAAATATGCTTCATCTACACTGAATAGAGTCAATTTTATTTTCCTTAAATGTGTAGAGGATGGTCTTCCCAAAATAAACTATTTATCCGTAAATTTTGAAGTGAAAACCAAAGTTCAATACTTCATTTCTTGGTTCGAAATTTTACGGATATTTGACAGGAATTTACCTGAGGTAACGATCAACTCTGACCGTTCTTTCGCATCTTTCAGCAAATCCACTCCATGTTCTTGTTGGACCAACATAGGTATTTTGTATGCCTCTGACATGCGTCCCTCTTCCAATTGATGAAAGAAATTCTTTCTATCTTCATCATCAGGAAGAATATGACTTACATATTTTTGAGCCTGGGCTCTTGTAAAGCCTGTCATCTTTAGGACGACAGGCATTTTGCTCTGTAGTGTTTCAGCAACATAAGGCCTTGCAGTTGCCAGGACACAGCACTTCCTGAAAGTGTGACCTGTTAGTACTTCCTGTACTTGTGGGTATTTATTAAGATCGATTTCATCAAACCATCCAGAACCAGAAGTACTCTGCCTCTACCTGCTTTTAGGTACTCCTCTATCACTGCTTCAGAAACACTATCATCCTCCCAAAGCGGTTTTATCTGGCTTTTAATCATACCAGCTATGGACTGATTCTTATCAGCAAGTTTGAGCATCACAACCAACACAATATCAAACGTATCTAGGCCACCGACTGACCAATCGTATGCAACCTTGTGCACAAAAACAGTCTTGCCTATGCCCTGATCACCTTTTATGAGAATTCTAGTACCCTCTGACTTTCTATCTTTAAACACGTCTTTGTAGTCTTTCAATTGCTTTGTCTTCCCGGAACCTAAGACGGATTCAAACTCGAGAGCTGTACAGACTTCAGACAGTTGTAGTGCCTCTTCATCCATCCAGGGGAAGAGCAGCATGTTTTGCCAGATTGGGTCTATGTACCAGGGTGCCACTATGCTGGCGAAATCTGGATAAGGACCCCAGTGACCTGAAAATGTGATACACACAATATTCATATTGCAATTTTACAATCACACAAAGTGGAAATTTTGAAACATTCGAAATAGGAATAGGTGTAATTTAAACCTCTCATACTAGATCCTTGCTCTTGATTTATTCTTTCATGTAAGTTGCATAAATATTACCGTATTTGTCCTTTTTATGGCACATGCGCGCTCGAGTTGTACTTTTTGGTGCGCCTTATTTAAGTCACCCCTCTGCCTAAATTGTTAACATATGTTCAGGCCAGCAGATGATAATAAACCCATAACTATAGCATTCACCTCATACACTTTGTCTAAATATTGTGTTTGATATGAAGAACATTTCACAACTCAGCATCTGTAGGCAGACTTTATGTAATTACTAAGATTTTTTATATCCTTGATGTTGTAATAGTGAATTTATAATCATTGACATGTGTTGTCAGCAAACAATTATGGGTTGCACTTGGTTTCAGTGGCAAAAATTTCTGTAAATGCATCCAAAAAAGTGGGGTTCACCACAATTTGGGCATGCGCCATAAAAAAGACAAATACGGTACTTTTATCACATATCTCAACGAGGCGATGCAAAAAAGTCATGTAAACCGAGATCGAGATGTAGATCTATTTTTCGTAAACTTTCGGGCATTCATCTTGAAAATGCAATACTGGTAACCACGATTACTTAATCATGCAATTTTCAAGTTCTTATGCGAATTTAAATACAATTTGAATCATGTCCGCAATTCTATGACCTTTTCCTTGTGAAAATATTCTCGTAATTTCTAAGTTTCCGAATACCGTATTTATTTGAATAGAAGAACCCCCTCCCCCGTTTATGAGAGAAAGTGAATTCATTTATTGGCAGTTACAATTTGTCACATACTATCAACATCGAGTTTGAAAACTATTCAAGGTATTCTGAGATGTTGGGCGACAGAAATTTTTTATTATGTTGGTCTAGGCAGAGAACGTAAGTGTCTGCGATGCCCCTGAACTTGATGTGAAAATAGGGTCTGTGACTGAATTAATTAGGGACATGTATCATGATGGGGTCATCCCGTGCATAGCACTGGACCCATCTAGTATCTTAGAATGCTTAATGCCCAGGACTCATTGACTCATCAACTTCCTCCTTGCGTGCAGAATTGGTCCTTCGTTATTTTTAAAAGAGGCAACCCCTCGAATTTGGTCGTTATACCGGAAGAAGCACTTATCCGGATAAAATACGGTATGTACTCTGCGCAGTAAACTGTGACCACAGATATCAGCAGCTTACCTTGAGCGAGGTAGCTCAAATCCCAAAGCCTACCAGTGACCAAGTCGTCGTGAGTTCCTCTCTGCACGAAGCCCAGTCTCTCCGCTTCTCTCAGTAACGTGCATAGATCTCGTATCGTTCGTATGCTCTGGTTGTACCACGCTCTCAGTACCTAGGGTTAGAATTAGTAAATAAGCCTAGAACTTATATTAATCCTGCACGTTAAAACAGTTTCATTTGGGACCTTTTCATGGACCTACTTATGTATTTTAGGGCTAGTAATAGGAGTACGGGTAATTAGAAAATAAAACCTTGCAGCCTTTTTAATGGGAATGTGAACTAAGAAACGTAACAATTTTTTGCATCTTGTCAAAGCAGGCTGTTTTTCTATGCTCTCTACCGCATTTCAGTGGGGAAAAGTGTCTAAGCTCATGGGCCTACTTTTGTTTTTTCTCTGGATAGAAGTTGATGGGTTTCTAATATAATGGGCTTATTTAGGAAAATTCGCGTGCGTTTTCACGAATCCGTTGTTAAATTACACTTCTGTGTCATTCTGTCTACAGCTTTTGTTTTTTACAACGGCAATTTATTGAAGGCAGATAAATGATTTTATGAGAAGCTGTATTTATTTTATTTCGATTGAAATAAGCTCGTAAAGAATTTAGGCTCGTATGTTCATGAAATATGCTTGATTTTTGGTGGTACCCATATGTACACATCCCAGTAGTGTAGTAGCATGAAGTGGTGCTGCACAGGCGGCCTGGGTTCTATTTCTAGACAGGGTGGAGGTATTGGACAGTGTCTCAGAAAATCACAGCCTCACCGGACCAGGTGTAAAATTGGTACCAGCCTATGTGGGACGGCAGGATGGCATGGCTTGCAGTGACACCTGATTGTATTAAGATGGGATGATGGCTTACTTGAAGGATACAGTTATCTGTCGTAAAATTAACGTTTAACTCGAACTTTCGCTTAGCTCGAAATTTTTGGAGCTTGCCTCATCAGCTTAGCTCGAACCCTTTAAAATCTTCCTTCAAAAGGTTGTCTGTTGTGAAATTAACGATTAACTCGAACTTTCCCTTAGCTCGAAGCTTTTGGAGCTTCCCTTGAGGGTTCGAGCTAAGTGGAATGACCTGTATTGGCACATTGTCAATACTCACGTAAAAGCATTTTCTCCAAGGCTCATTGAGAGCTGAATCAATGAGGTGAAAGTATTCAGCCTCTTCTATCCCGAGTAAAGTTGTGGCGAATCTCTCCAGATGCTGCGGATAAAGTCTATGTGCGATTCTGATCAGTAAGGGTTCCGGTACATTACGATCCACTTGGACGTCTTTTGGATTCGCTGCTGTCGCCATATTGATTTTTCTTACCTTTTCTATTGGTGTGAGAAAAAAATGAAGCTGTGTCATTTCATGTGAATATTCTTTTATTGCAAATCAAGTATATGTAATTAGATACGAACGCCTATCGCATATCATAAGTAGTAATTAAAACACAGTACAATTTACACATAATAGAAATAGACCGACTCACAAACAGACAGGCAGACAGACAGATAGACGGACAGAGACAAACAAACAGACAGACGGGCAGAGACAAAATACGACTTAAACATAACCTTTCTGCATACGCGGGGTGGCAATTGCATGCAGTTTTGAACTAGGTAGAATAAGAACTGACTCACCTGGAACATTTGAGGAACCTTTAGTATCAACAGTCTGTTCAAAATGAAATGTATATATGACACACTGCTCTCGATCTGAAAGTAGGCCGTCATGTGCTAAAGATCGATATTCTCGTCAGCACTTATTAGTATGTAGGCCTATTTCTAAAGTGTATCTTTCTTTTTTAACTAATCACACATATGTAATTGACTTAAGAACTCAAAATAGCTAACCTGTGACAGTTTCACAAAAGTATAAGTTTATAAGCGTATCAATGTTTTTTAATGATGACATCGGCTTGAACCAAAGGATTATTTGCGGAAATATGCGAGATTTGCGAAAGTCGCGGTCAAGGTGCTGTCGTATCTATATGGTTTATCACTTTTAACCAGTTAACGTTTCTCTTGAATTGTTATAATCTAATAGGTTCATCAATTACAAATAACTAGCAGACTTACCTGTGGTGAGGCTTGGAAGTTTTCCTTGTTAAAACTATGGTAATGTGAGATACCGTATCTGTGTTCGTAAAGTGCTTTCACATTTTATTTTGCGCAAACATTTTATTATTGCAAATCATTGGATGATGCAATATATACCAGGTTTATGGTGTTTTCCTGTGAGAAAAATATATTCTGGATGCAGATAGATACGAGAAACATACATTAGCTTCCGTATTTTAACCAATCCGCATAAAAAAGTTTGGAGTTCCGAAAACAAACCCTGATTACTTCCGCTTTCGCAAAATAGACTAGAAATAAGAAAATATGCAGATTTGCGTATGTAAGTTGTAATCATTGGTACGATTACCTTGAAGTTGTTTGACTTACACATATTTGATGGATTTTTTTTAACCATTAAATGTTTCGAATGAGTGTGTAATTTCAATAGTATTTTAATTTTTTAATTTTTTTTTAATTTTAAAATGTAATCATTTTACTAAGGATAATGAGGGTGAGCAGATCATAAGTATTTGTCATGTAATTTTTAGGCAAATTTGGTAATATCATAGAATTGTCTGTCATCTGTCGTCAGTTGTCATAGATCTTACATACATGCACACTTATGTTCCATATCAATGCTTGGCAAAGGTTACGATTTGCTGTGCTTTTAATCTGAAATTGACATGCAGTCAAAGTCTGCCTAGACATAAAGTCAATAAAACAGACTTCATTTGCAAGGAAACTGCTAAGTGACTGAGATTTTTAGCTTATCTGGCATAATTGCCAAAGAGCCTTTAAAATCCATTTTTTCTATTTATCTGGCAAAATGAATTCTGTTTATAAATGTAAGTACTTTTCGATATGTAAACCAAACGTCTTTTAAACGCCTTATCAAAATCTTCCAACACACCTGAAGTAACATAGACAAAAATATCATTGTGCTTTTACCGTTCAATGATTTTGGAAAATTAGATTTAGACATACAAGTTCACAGAAGAATTGTACCCATCGATATTCCAGATGGTCGGACAGAAAATCTTGTATTTGTATTTATACTTTTTCTGTTATTTTACAGTGAAAATGCATAAACAATAATAATAAAAATGACGAAAATTTAAACTTAAATCATGCAATACAGTCAACTTCTGATTCGGTTATTGTCCAGGAAATTGGTTGTACTTTTTGTTACTTTAAGTCTTTTACCAGGAAAATCAATAAAGTTTTAACTTGGTGGCAACAGGCAAAGAATATATTAAAATTTTCGACAAATTAGCAGTTTGAAGTATTGATCCTACTTAAAAGGTCAACACTGAGCTTAATTGGTCAGAAAAAATAATTCTTTTGTTGCCCTCGGCGCCCCTATGACCTGCTAGTATCTTAGTCTAAGTCTAATTCATCGGCATATTTTGTTACTTTCCGTTCTTCAGTAAGAGAATTATCCTGTGGCTTGGCAGCTTCGCTACTTTGTTCTTGATGGCCTTGGTTAGACAAGGTGGTTACCCTCAGAAGTGAGGATAACATTTCGCTGAAATCGCTGGTCCCAGTTCCTGGCTGAGTCGTACTTTGTGCCAGATCTGCCCTTTCTGTTGTTGACATGTTTTGCTGCAGAAAGGAAGAGACCAGGGTTTCCATGGTAGCTGCTGCGGGACTTCGGATCTGTTCTTGTGTAGGATATATTTCGATCTCTATTCCATGTTGCTCACAAGCTGCTTTAAGTGCTTTGGCCAGTGGGTCCAAATCTTCGTTCAAAAGCAAGTTTAGTAGTTCCAGGTGATCCAGATGGCCTTCTTGGATGCTTCGGAGGAGAAGATTACCATCATCCAAGTTAAATTCAGCGTGCACAAGTTCCACATATGAAAGAGCTGTAGATTTCTTCAAAATCCCAACCAGTTCTTGTCCTCTTCCTCTTAGGCAGGCATTCCAAAGCGTGAGTTTTTCCAATCTGGGCATTCTGTGTTCTTGAACAGCACCTAGAAGTGACGCTACGTCCTCAGTGTTCCACTTGAAAGTATCCCCGTGCTCATATCTTTTATCTTCAATGGAGAGCTTCTTGAGATTTGGGAACTTTGTTTCCTTGAATAGGTTATCAACACTGGCGAGACAATGTTTCAGGCTCAGGCTCCCGAGATTGACTTCTGCTGGAAATACGTAGGTGCCTCTAGCCATCTTCTCAGAGGAACTTGTGGTCGCAGACAGCCTCTGTACAGAAGGAGGTAAATTACTAGTCAGAATGCCAATTAAAGCCGGATCCACATTGCCCAGTTCTATCGACACAATGTTTTGGGATTGATACAGAGTGATCATAAACCTGTTGTAGATTTGGGAAAGATCTAGATCCTGACCTTGTATGCATTCAAGCTCTGCAATGTGGACATTTCTTATATGATACATGTTTTTGATGGTCTTGTCCAAAACGCTCGGGATGTCGGCATTCTTGCCCAATATCTTCAAGGCACAGGGTGTGTCAGGGTCCAGATGCCCAAGATTTGTGTTGCAAGTTGATGGTCCCAGGTGAACCAGAGCAGGGCTGCCTGGAAAAGGATCCAGTTTTGCAGAGTCGTCATCTGGGAGAGATTCTAGTTTCACATCTCTCACAAAAGACAGTAGTTCATTAAAGGGTAGGACTCCACTGTTGTTTGGATCAAACGAATGTTGAACCACTAAGACAGCAATGTCCAGCAAGATGGCGTCTCGGACAGCAATGTTGTTGGACAGTTTCCCGATGATGAACCGAAAAAGCGTTTTGTTGTACTCAACTCGATCTAGTAGTTGTGTGAAGTCCTGTGACATGTATTGGTAGGGCTGGCGAGAGGCAAACTCAGTTTTCTCGTGATCTGACGTGACTTTGAAGGAGGAAGCCAGACTTAGTAAGGTCTGCTTGGCCATCTCTGGCTCCTTTTGTATCCGGGTTAGGACATTTTTCTGATCCACCAGGTACTGCCTTGCAAACCCTTCACTTTTCTGAAGTAGTGTCTGTATCCAGGACTTCTGATGAGCCCTCCATTCTTTCGGGGTTTCCATCAGCAACTCCTTAACCAGGAAATCAATCACTACCTTCTTTTTATTGTTCAGAGCATTGTCAAAGATGGGATGGTTCCACAGCACATTCGACAATCGGACGTGATCCACTTCTTCATCAAAGGCCCCCGCGTCCAGTGCTTGATGGGCGACATCTCTCGCTTCATCCTCCAAGTTGGGATTCGTCATTGCCATACGCACGAGCTTTTGCAAAGCACTTTTCAATATCGTATTCTTGTCAGTAGCCTTCTCATCTTGGCCATGCTTTGGTGGTAAATCAAATTTAGTTTTTTGTTGCTTCTCAGGTTTCAGTTCCTCTTCACTTTGAACATCTTCACGAAACTTGTGCTTGATGATTTCCCATGGACCTCTGTCATGATTCAATAGTTTCTTCACCACATGGTCCGCCGCCGAATGCTCTTGAACAGTTTTGTGGGGAAACTGCAAAACTTCGGTTGGTCTAAATCCACTACCAGCCTTCTCGGCGGTTAGAATGCCCAACTTATAGGTGTTGTCATTCTTGACTTCATCTCTGGAGAATACCAGCTGCCTATCTTCCCTGGTTAAACCTTTGAATGCCAGTTCATTGACTTCATCCATTGCTGCTGTAAGTTCCTCCTCACTTAATTCTTTACTCTTCTTGCATGATTTTCTAAGGAAGAATACCAGCTCATCATAAGTAATGGTGTATGTTCTGGGAAGTTCCCGATGATCTCTGAAAAGTAATGCCAGAGCCTGTACAATGAGTGGGACCTTGTGCATCTGGGACATCTTTCTTTTGTCCAGTTGACGTAGGAATTCTTCTCGTTTTGTAGCATCTAGTATGTTACCAATGAACTTCTCAGCCTGGTGCCTCGAAAAACCGTTGATCTTCGCTAGCAGTGTCATTTTATTTTGTAGTGTTGCCGCAACATAGGGCCTGGTAGTGGCTAAGATACAACACTTCCTGTAGGCTTCCCCTTTCAGCACTTCCTGTATTTGTGGGAACTGTTTTAGGCTTATTTCATCCAAACCGTCAAGGACAAGAAGTACCCTGTCCCTACCTGACTTCATATATTCTTTGATCATGTTTTCAGATATGCTCTCATCTTCGGAAAGGGGTCCAATCTGATCTTTTACCATACTTGCTACACTCTGCTTCTTTCTAGCAAATTTCAGCTTAAGAACAAGCACCAAATCAAATAAATTTAACTCACGGTTGGCCCAATCAAAAGCTAACTTTTGAACGAAAGTGGATTTTCCAATACCAGGATCGCCCTTTACAAGAATCCTGGTACCATCTGGTTTTACATTTCTGAACAAGTGTTTGTAGTCATTGAGTGGGATGGCTATCCTCTTTCTATCCCTGCCTATGAATTTTTCCATCTCCATCTCAGTGTAGACCTGAGACAACTGTACTATCTCTGTTTCTTCCACCCAAGGAAAGAGCAGCATTTTCTGCCACGCGGTGCCTTTGTACCAGGCCTTTACTTTACTGGCGAAGTCTGATTCTGTACAACCTGCCATGAAAACACAGTGATAAATACTACTGAGATACTGTATAGAAATGCACACTGTAAGGCATGTCTTTTTCCCGAATTTGTTGCCATTAGAATTATGCAGGAATGCCGATAAAATAAACATGAACATTAGGGAATTCGAATACGACACAGCTGCCGTCATAAACGGCAGATTGTCGCCCGAGACGAGTGCCCCTGAAAACGGGTGCAAAGTATGTACATGTAAGTTAGAGGTTTGATTGGTTTTGCCCAGAAATTTTACCCTTACGCCAACTGCCTTAAACTTGCCCTTGGTATTTAGTTTGAACAATGGTTTACAATTCATACGTGGTCGATCTTTTGCTTTCACTTAATTTTATGTACGATGTAAAAGAGAAAAAAAGAAGTACGACTGTGATAAAGCTGTAATACGTACATTTCCCTAGTGCTGCCTCGGTTAGCTCACCATCCAGTTGATTGTCGCTGGAATCTGGAGTCTCTGCCATTACTGCGATTCTCCCTCAGGCTTTTGTCCTGTGACAAATATAAATAAAGTTTCACTTTGTATAGGCAGATATATTTGATGTTCAAAATGTGCCTTGATCAAACTCTACTTATCACCTTTACAACAAAGTACCTGAAAAGATCTGAAGTACTCTTGACTTGTCTGGGACAATATTTCGCAACAAAATATATAACCAATCAGTTATTAGGAAATGCGTATTTCGTTGTCCAAAATACTCCCGTCTTTTGGGTTTACAATGCGTTTTTAAACTTTAAAAAATCCTGTTTTATTCATATTCATGATTATAGGATGTTCCAATTGTTAGATAATGCTAATCGATAACGAAATGTAAATGAAATAATAGCCCAGCAAATTAAAAGGATAAAAATAAAATTAAAATAAAGTAAAATTGATCTAAAATTCATTTTGCATTTAGAGAGAACTCAATACACTCTTTATTTCTTACTGTTTCTTTCAATTCTATCGACATGTAAAAATGCAAAATTGACTCACGAAATTGTCTTGAAACACACACAACAGTGAAGAAATTCAGAGACTACGTGACATCCTAAACACGAAGTCACCAATGTAACATTTGCCACATCCAATGCCGCAGTTATCCACAACAACGGGAACTAACACGATGATATTGGAAGGAAAGTCCTGACATGGTATACTTCCTGGAGAAGTGTTTGTTTCGGGAGTGATAGTTTGAACTAGATACATTATCTATCTTGTAAACATGAGTTGCACTTTTGCAAAACTGAAAACTTCCCCAGTGTCCAAAAACGTGTATGATACAGATAAGAAAACGCTTTAGTTTTCCTAGTCATACGGTTTTACGGATAAAGGTCACAAGATTACTTGAGGCCAAATGTGAACGCAGTTGACAGTTACAACATGAATTACAGCTTTATTAACTTTATGAATTGCAAAACCACAATCTTGCATTTGTTGACTAATGATTACCCTATTCCGTCTATTTTAAAAAGAAAAAAAGACGAATCATATGTATTCAAATATAATTTCTTTCTTTCAGTATTGTATTACACAGAATAAATTTTACTGATGTAACCACCATGAAATTAAAACAAAATTCGATGCGGACAGTTGACACAGTGTCGCGGTTTTTATTTCCTTAAAAGGTCATACCTTAGTTACATTAATTAAAACATAAAATTACGCGGAAAGCACATTATCATTGCATCAAGTGTAAATTAACAGTAGTAATACTGATCGTCATTGCTGCCTGAGTACCAATGACTGTACGTATTTTAGCTTCAATCCAATATAAAAAATGTGGGGGCTATGCGATGAAAATTTATCAGTAAATACGAAAATCAATTGGTATAATACATGTTCGAGAGAAAAGTAATTTTATCCTACACATGCATTGAACTGATTAAAGCAAATAAGATACGAGACTGAAGAGTTCTCAGTCTAAATCTAGATCATCGGCATACTTCATCTTTCTGTTTTCATCGTCATCCTTTGGGTTTGATGTTTCTTGGCTTTGGTGTTGTTCCTGTTTTGGGGAGTTTGCTGCATTGAGGAAAGTCGACAAAAGTTCACCAACATCAACATTATCAGGCCCTTGTTGCATTGTATCCTGAGAGGTTGATACTGTGGACTGCGCACTAGGCTTGTATTGCTGGAAGAAATTTGAAACTAGCGTTGTCATGGTTGTTGCTGTGTCACTTCCGCTCTGTTCTGGTGGTGCATTTATTTCGATCTCAGTTTCATGTTGCTGACAAGCTGCTTTAAGTTGCTGAACAAGGGGACTTAAATCTTCATTGAGCATCAGATTTAGGAACTGTAGATGGTTCAGGTGTCCTCCTTGGATATTTCTAAGCAGAATGTGGCCATCGTCTAGGCTGAGCTGGACACCATTGAGTTCCACCGACAAGAGAGTTGTAGCTTTCAGAATCTCGACTAGTTCAGCTCCACAGCCTCTGAGGCAGCTGTCTCTGATGTTAAGTTCCTCCAGTTTTGGCATTCTACCAGAATGAACCGCATTCAGTAGTGACTGGACATCCTTGGCTTCCCATGTGAACGTCTTCTTTCCTTCCCATCCAAAGCTGTTGTCCTTCATGGAGAGCTTCTTGAGATCTGGGAACCTGGTGTTCGCGAACAGCTGGTCAATACGGGAAAGACAATTCTCCAGGTTGAGAAAAATGAGTTTGGTTTGTGGAGGAAGGGTGATGGTGCCTCTGGGAGTTCTCTTCGCTTGAACGGTGCCAACGGACAGCCTTTGCACGGATGATGGTAAAGTGCGAGTCAGAGCACTAACTAGGGATGGATCTACATTACTCAGTTCCATTGAGAGGATCCTTGGAGACTGATAGAGCGCTGTTACAAAATCTTGGTAGATTTGGGAAAGATGCTGCGCATGTCCATCTATGCATTCCAGTTCCACAATGTGAATATTTCTTAGAGGTTCCAAGTCCTTTGTTGTCTTGGTTAAGAAGTCCACAATGTTGGCATCTCTACCCATGACTTTCAACGCGCATGGTGTTTCGGGCTCCAGATTTTCAAGATTTGTT
Source organism: Haplosyllis anthogorgicola (assembly GCA_038406195.1). Classification (NCBI taxonomy): domain Eukaryota; kingdom Metazoa; phylum Annelida; class Polychaeta; order Phyllodocida; family Syllidae; genus Haplosyllis; species Haplosyllis anthogorgicola. Next base: position 14,035 of record JBCAUI010156756.1, read on the forward strand.
TCACTCATGGAGGATGTCAGGTGAACCAGAGCAGGGCTGACAAGAAAGGGATCCGACTCGATGGAATTGTCATCATCTGGAAGCGATTCTGTCTTCACATCTCCAATGAATGACAACAATTCATTGAAGGGTAGGACTCCCCCGTTGTTTTCGTCGAACGAATGCTGAATCACTAAGACAGCAATCTCCAGTAAGATGGTGTCTCGGACAGCAATGTTGTTGGACAGTTTTCCGATGATGAACCGAAAGAGAGTTTTGTTGCATTCATTGTGATCTAGGAGCTGCGAGAACTCTTGGGAGATGTACTGGTAGGGTTGACGGTAGGGAAATTCTGTTTCTAGACGACCCGATTCAAAGATCTTGTAGAAGGATGCGAGTTGTAACAAGCTCTGTTTAGCCATCTCGGGATCGTTCAGTATCCACGTCAAGGCGTTTTTCTGATCCACCAGATACTGTTTAAAGGTGTTTTCGTCTTCTTTGCTTTTCTGTAGGAGAACCTTCAGCCATGACTTCTCATGGGCTCTCCATTCCTTTGGAGTTTCCATCCATAGTTCCTTTACTGCAAAATCAGCGAGAACATGCTTTTCCTCAGTATTCATGGCCTTGTCAATGATTGGGTGGTTCATAAACACATTGGACACGCGTGTGTAGTTGATGTCGTCATCAAAGGCCCCTGCTTCCAGCAAACTATGACAGAAGTTCATCGCCCCTTCTACGATTCCTGGCTCTGATAGCGCAGTACTGAGGACCTTCTGTAAAGCGGTCTTCAGTATTGTATTCTTCTGACTGTTGACATCGGGTTGACTGTGAGTCTGCTTTGCAGTGGAACTAACTTTGCTCTTTCTATTGATTTGCGTTATGTCATTTCGAGAGGCATCCTTGTGGAACTGTTGCACTAAGGTCTCCCATGGTTCCCTGTCGTTATTCAGTAATCTCTTTACCACGTGGTCTGAAGCTGAATGCTCTTGAACGGTTTTATGGGGAAATTGAAGAACTTCGGTTGGTCTAAATCCACTGCCAGCCTTCTCTGCTGTCAAAATGCCTAACTTGTAGGTGTTTTTATTCTTGACTTCATCTCTGGAGAATATCAGTTGCTTATCTTCCCTGGTTAAACCTTTGAAGGCCAATTCATTGACTTCATCCATTGCTGCTTGCAGTTCCTCGTCATTCAGTTCCTTGCTCTGTTTGCATGATTTTCTAAGGAAGAGTACCAGTTCATCATAAGTGTTGGTGTATGTTCTTGGAAGTTCCTCCTGGTATTCTCGGAAAAGTAATGCCAGAGCCTGTACAATGAGTGGGACCTTGTGCATCTGGGACATCTTTCTTTTATCGAGTTGACGCAGGAATTTTTCTCGTTCCGTAGTGTCAAGCATGTTCCCAATGAATTTCTCTGCCTGTTCCCTGGAAAAGCCATTGATCTTTGCCAGTGACGTCATCTTGTTCTGCAGAGTTTCAGCGACGTATGGTCTTGTGGTTGCTAGAATGCAGCATTTTCTGAAGGCTTGACCCGTAAGAACTTCGTTCACTTGTGGATATTGTTTGAGGTTGATTTCATCCAGGCCATCCAGCACCAGGAGAACCCTGTCCCTACCTGACTTCATGTATTGCCATACCAGTTCCTCGGAGATGGCATCATCTTCCCAGAGAGTTTTGATCTGGCTCTTGACCATACTCTCAATAGTTTGGCTGCTTTCTGCAAATTTAAGCTTAACTACCAAAACAATATCAAATAAATCTAAGTTACGATTTGCCCAGTCGAATGCTAATTTTTGGACGAAAGTGGATTTTCCGATACCAGGATCGCCCTTTACAAGAATCCTGGTACCATCTGGTTTTACACCTTTAAACAAGTCTTTATAGTCATTGAGAGGGATAGCTATCCTTCTTCTATCTCTGCCTCTGTATTCTTCCATCTCCATATCGGTGTAGACTTCAGACAGTTGTAAAGCCTCTTCATCCATCCAAGGAAAAAGCAGCATGTTCTGCCAGATTGGATCCATGTACCAGGGTGCCACCATGCTGGCGAAATCTGGATAAGGCCCTGTTTGGCCTGAAATAATTTGCAAACACAAATGTACGTAAAATTTATTTGTATGTAGTAGTGGATCCGGAGCGGGGGCAGCCCCTGTTAAAGCATGCAAACGAGGGATGACCTGTCGGTGCACAGAGCCTCATCCCATATTTACTAAGAATTTTCTAAGTCCAACATTAAGATACACTGAATTTTTCCCCCAGTAAGTGTGGGGAAAGAGTGGGGTAGGGGACTCTATTCTGTCTAGCGTGACTGTTTAGCTTGACTCTAGTCCATCTAACATGTCTCTGTGCAGCTTGACTCTAGTCTGTCTTGCATGACAGTGCAGCTTGACTCTAGTCCGTCGAACTTGTCTTACATAACTTTTCTGTAATGGCTGAAAAAAGAGAGCCTCTATGCCCTCTTTCGGGCATGCGGCTCGAATAGATGCGATCTACAAGTATTTCGAGGCCTCACCCTCGCCCCTCGAAGACACATTTCTGGTAAATGAAACGGGGTTTCCTGGGATACAGACGTCTTCCACCAAGTATCATTCAGTAACGTTTTACATAATAAATTTATTAATATCGCACATGAACCATTTAACCTGAGTACTATTATCTACATACTTACATTTATCCATGTATGCTTCGTCCCAAACTTTGCCGTTGACCAAGTCGTCGTGAGTTCCTCTCGGCACGAATCCCAGTCTCTCGGCTTGTCTCAGTAACGTGCACAGATCTCGTATCGTTCGTATGTCCTGGTTGTACCACGCTCTCAGTACCTAGGGTTAGGACGTCATAAATTCAGATGCTTAAAAACAACATATTTTACCTTTTATGTTTTGGGCTCAACACTGGGCAATTAGATATGTTTTGTGATGATTAAACTCAAATTGCAAAATTTCGTAGTCTTATGGGAAAACTTTTATTAACCCTGCGAATAAACAGACCAATTAGAACACTCATTTGCGCTTACATGAACTCCTTACATTCTATTGTGTGCAGACTAAATAATTTCACTTTTTGTGACAGTATTCCTGATTAAATTAGTCATTTGCGACGATCTTAAAATCTGTTATCAGACAATTATGATAACATGGCTGCCTCGTCTGAGTTGAAAGGAGAGATATTTCTTCACTTTAGACGGGATGGAAAATCGTTCTGTTGGCAAGACCAAATTTTTTACCAATGCTTGTCTGAAAATATTAGACTAGATGCAAACCCCACATTAGGGGAAAGCCCAAATTAACTACAATCAAATGCACGTGTTCCGTGACCCAGTTCGCCCGTTTCCCGTGTGTGTGAACAATCCTACGTGTGGACAGACACGGACTGACATCAACTTCATTGGCGGATTTAGAGGGGGCGCAGGAGGCGCCCCCCCCCACGGCCAAAATATCTTCATTCCCATGCAGTTTTTCCCGATTTTTAGGCGAAAATAGGTGAAAATTGGGTTGGCACCCCCCTTACGAGCCGGGTGCCCCCCTCCCTCCATATGGGAAATCCTGGATCCGCCAATGAACTTCATACTATATTCTAGGATTATTACATTCTTACCGGATTTTCAGGTAAATAAGCCCTGGGCTTATATGTGTGAAAAAGGCCAAAATTACAATGTAAACATTGGCGGATCCAGGATTTCCCGTAGGGGGGGGCGCCAACCCAATTTTCACCTATTTTCGCCCCAAAATCGAGAAAAACTGCATGAAAATGAAGAAAATTT
>JBCAUI010156867.1:0-17766 GCA_038406195.1 Haplosyllis anthogorgicola
ACACCCCCTCCCCCCTCCACTGGGCCCAGGTAGACTGGGAGAAGAGGATGGTCTCACCTTTCACATACACTCGCATTCCCTAACCGTGCGAAGCACGGGTTTCACCTAGTTGGAATAAAAATAATGAGTTAGGAATACAGTTATCATTCCATCACAGGTTGATTATCGTGATGACATGGTAGACTTCCCTACAGTAAGCTAATGGATGCTTCTGTCTCTGGAGTTAGGGTGCAGCACCTGACGGGCCATAGATTCAACGTATGTTTTGTATTCTGATGGTTTAACTCATCTGGCAATGCCTGTTAACTTGTTACTGCCAAATCAGTTTAAGCAATTTTATGGGCAAAATATTCATGTAACAGAGTTAACATGAGAGTAAAATCCAAAGGTTTGTTGATGGTGAAATGAGGATGACGGAACGAACCCCAATCCAGCTACACTCCACCAATAGATGATCGGGGATGAAGAGTGTTATGTTGTAGGGCCTGCACACGGACAACAATCTCTTGAATGATGGAGTTACTGTTGCATTTAATTTTTGTGAAGTAAATTACGTCCGTTGTTAACAAGCTTCATTTTGAATGTAGTAACTTTATGAGCACAAGCTGCTAAATCTTTCATGACAATAATGCGTCATACGGCTTTCAGAGGGAATACATATATGAGTGCGTGACACATTACTGCTTTCAAACACTCGATATGAAGTTTGAATTATGAAATGCCGTCTCATAGCTCCCCTATGTTTTCCCCATTTCATCCACAGGGAATAAAGGAAATCTCCTGTACCTGTAACCTGACATGGAAGTATCTAATTCTTAATCATGTAAAATGATTAACAACAGGAGGAAATTCGTATCCCATCAGGTTCTGGCAGGACTGTGTAACGGGGGATAAGTCCTTCAATTTTGTATACCAGTTGAGCCTACATCACAGAATTTGTTCATCAAATTGTTTTTACTAACTTACACTTCATTTGTGACTGCGTCAGAATTTAGATTTAATATTTAAACTTGCCTACAGCCTTCCATGGTAGCCTCGTTTAGGTTAACAGGCACTCTGTGTACGTTTGCACCATTCTTATTACCGTCCCCGTTAGCAGTGAAGTGGTCTGTACCTATACCTATTAAACAGCTTGTCTTAAAAATTATATATAGATACTCCTGGTATGGAGGTACATGTCTGTAATATGAAGGGCAAGATTAAGTACCAAGGTAATAAGATTAAGTTCAAGGTCGGAGGAATAAAAATTGAACAATATTGATAGTTATCTGTAAATATCGTAAATTATAATATTTATGACAAGTAATAGAGGTCAAGGTCATTTAAGGATTAAGGTCACTAGAAAGTCAACTTTACTTTTTGGTTAGATATTGCAAACCTTGATTTATGACCAATACACACAAAGTCATTGTCAAGATATAAGTCAAGCCTATTTAAAGGTCAAATTTGTCACTTCTCTCCCTGTTTTAATGGTTAAGGCGTTTTAATGACTTGGACGGTGGGTCTTCGACTGAAAGGCGTTCTTATTTACGAAGGCACAGTCAGTTACTTGTTACTTTATTCTCCAGATACTTCTCAGAACAACTAACTAATCAATTTATCAAGTCCAAAATAAAGGTTTACTTCTTAAGATAACTCTAATAATCAGCTATTAACCGAAACCATTAAATACTTGCAAGATCCCAACGTGTGCAAATACATAAAATCCAGGAATTTTTTAAAGAATTAAAATGTATTTGAAGAACAGAAGTATGGTCGAACATGACGTCACAGATAGGGAACCGATAAATAGTAGCGGTATCGTCTGATTAACTTGCCACGAGTTCTTCGAAGTCGTGAAGATCCAAGCAAGTAGCCGTTGGCTTTGTGAAATATGAAACAACTCGTCTTTAGGGATATTGACCAATTCCGACTTTCTCATTTAACGTTTGAGAGGAAGAAAGTCTTTATCGCTTACTAAATTGCCCAAGGTTGTGACTTTTTGATTGAATTGAAGTTCCAACAACTAACACGAATTGTAGCGTTACATGTTACAGTTGCCACAGAGTTTCAGTCTGGGTGTCTAATACCGAAAGCTATTCAACTTTTAAGAGGTTAAAACGCTGGCCATTGCATTAGTTTTTTGTCCTTCAAATTCGATGTCTACCTAATTCACCTACATAATAAGGGAACTACACTTATACCATTTTGGTATGTCTACCATTGCATTGGAGCTTTATTTTCAAATTCAATGTACACCTAATTCACCCAATTTACCTAATTCAACTATGTACTTAGGTAACTATACCAATACCTTTTTGGTATGTCTACCATTTATGGCTTGCTCGTGATACTAATTTGGATAACTGTAGTATACTGATGTCAGTATGTTTAACCAAAATCAATTAACTTACTGACGTGAAGGCAATACTATTTTAAGTGTTAAGTCTGTGTCCTAATTGCAATTGTAGAAAAATGGATAGACACATTTTGTAAGAATTTATCTGTCTCAGAAATCAGGCAAATTAGGTGAATTATAATTTTTAAAAAACTCTGTTGATGCAGCGGCGATGCTTTTCTCGATTTAGGGAAATCTCTGTATGAAATTAATTAGGACTCAAAACTAAGGTATTTGGACTTCACAGGAGCAGCTTACGCTTATGACACTCACCAGTTTTTGATTTGAAAGGCCCAATTTTTTATGCTGCATTACATATATGTAATATTTAAAAGTGTAATTGTAAACCACGAAATGTATCTAAATTCATAGAATATTGATCAGCACGTTCCACCTTTTACAGAGAAGATGCGAAACTTCGTCATTTGTCATTTTGTCTGCAACATACTTGGCTGCTTCATTGAGAAGAGAAGCGTCCGAGCGTAGTAAATGAGAGCAGGTTCCCAAAGAACATCCAACACATTGGTTAGTGCATGCTTGAATAGTGTGGACGCTGTCCGCAATATTGACTGGATTGACTACATAAATCAATGCACTGGAAATCTTAGCGAACCATTCTCTTATCTTTGGACAACATCACTGTTCCCAATAGAAGATTCTCATTCAAGAGAAATATGTGCTTGTTTTAGTACATGACCTTCATTACATTTGTAATGTGACACCTACACCCTTGATGCAACGCTTTAGACCTTCATGTTGTCTATTTTGCTACCTACCTTATTCTTTCTTCTTTTAATTTCTTTCGTTCTTTTCTTTTACAGAATTATAACATTCAAAAGTATATTTAACATTTTTAGAATTGGAAATTTTTGCTTATTTGATCAATAAGCCAGAAGTACTATTGCATATTATTTATATTTAATACAATCTTTGCCCGTAAAACCTTTAGGGTTTTTGATCTCTTAGTTAGACCGACCGGACTAGCCTGACCACAAGATTCAATCTCGCAAACCAGATACAGTAGGGTTTAATGTTGTTTGACATTAAACATACACAGAAATAAATAGTGTATAGTAAAACTTGTTTTGGGCGAACTTACCCACTGTGCAAGACAAACAGTTCGTGGATGACAGCGTGTTCGCCCATGAAATTGTAAAACAAGATAACCCTATCGGCTACCAAGCTTCATGCCGCCATTTTGTCTGTCATGTGACTCCACATGCATGCACTGTAGTGGCTGCAGGGAGACGTCCTTGGTACCTTTCCAGAACTTTCAGAAATCAGGTCAGAAATCAAAGCAAAAATCTGGTGAAAACAGAAAGCTGAATGCCCTCTATCGGCATTCTATAATTGGCATTCAGCCCAATTATATAATCACTAAACAGAAATCTCTCTCTAATGTTGAACAGAATGCGCGGGTTGCGGGTTCAGCGTGAACAGGTGTGACCTGGCGGAGCACCACATGAGATGTGAGGCGATCGCCGCCGCACTCAGGGACGAGGACGAACTGCTGCAGGCGGCGGGTAAGAACAAAACGGTTCTTTTCTTGTTTAATCCACCATGACACTTGACAGATTAGGCACAGCAGGCAGAACAGGGAGGTAAATTGATGCTGGCATTGGTAAAATAACTTTTATTGGTAACTTATGAACCACCAACTTCATTAACAGGTCTATTTAGATAAGCATTGCTACTCGTGTACTAAAAGGGTATAAATCTGTAATCTGCCTGGGGAGCCAAACAAATAAGAAACCCTTCCCCCAAAACTTCAAGTACAAGCAAACTTAACAAATTTTTAAACGGTCAGTAATGGATTCCACGTAAAAAAATCTTGATCTTTGTAAAATTACATCTCCCAGCAAATAAGTAATGGGTTCTTTGAATTGATTAGTGTTGTCAATGGATATGCTGGATTCAATTTAACAGATGTATGATCCTGAGATGTATCGTTTCAATATCTGTTTTCCTTTCACTTGTAGCTTCGGGATCACTCCTGAACTCATCTGGAAGCTCCGCATCTGGCACATCACCAATATCCGTCTTCAACCTTGGTTTATCCAATCAGAGCGCTCGTCTCAACCAATCTAAGGATAACATCCGGCCGAATAAATACAGACACGGTACTTACACGGAACTTGCTGAGTTAGCATGTAGAGTCGCAAGTCTTGAACTGCAGCTAAAAAGAATGAAACGAGACTTGGAAATAGCTGAGGCAAAAAACCGTAAACTGGAGCGTGAACTCAAAAGAACCAAAGATGAACTGGCGGACAAGCGAAACCATACAATGGAACGAAGCTACGTTGAGTTTGATCCGGATTACGAATATGGATTTACGGCATCTAGTATATCCAGATTATCCTGCCTTCTTGCCAGATTTTTGCTCAGGAAACCCGGCTACATCTGCAGGGACCGTGTCTTTAACGCCATTAAGCGGTGCTATGATAACTTCTCCCGTGCAGGGGACCAACACGAGCATGACGTCCACATGCTGGTGGCGACTTCCTACGCCAGTAACTGGTTCTCGGAGACTCAGAAGCTCCACTTCCACCTGTGGTTACAGGCCATCTCACGACGGAGGCAGTTTCATCACATCAGCCTCGCTGCTCTCAGGAACAGCACTTCAGCCACAACCAACAGCCCATAATATGAAATTTGGAATTAAAGAAAGTGCACCTTTTTGTGGGCTGTTAGGAAAGAGTACTATCGGACAAGCTAAAGAGACCTATTGCATCACCATACCTTCAAAGGCATCCTTTCGATGTATTCACCATGACAACAATGGGAAAATGTGAGGCTGATTCGGACATAGATGGAATTGAGTCAGTTTTCATTTCGAATTCAGGGACCTACACACTCAATTTCGTTTAGTTTTCGTATACTGGAACTGGAAAGTCATCTTTTTAATCAGGATCATTTGGCTGATTAGAAACGAAAAATAGAAAAGTGGTACTCGTTACAGGAACTTGGAGCAATATAAATGTGCATTGTGGTTGTTGTAGCAGGAAATCCCCAGGGAGTACAGTCCGAGTTGTTGGTACAGAAGATAAAATTCTCTATCAATTTTGGACCCCTGAAGCTCTGCATGTGCACTAGAGTTGACTGGACAAACGTCCGTCTATTCACTCCATGCCATTAATTTTCTGTACTGACACACACCGGGATGTTCAGTAGTTACAAACATAAACTCTTTACAAGAAGTTTGAAGATATCGCAAAAAATATAAATAAATAAAAGGTCCTAACCTAACACAGTTCGTCAGAATGCAACAACATAAAACGGCCATCAGTTTATGCTTTGAAATAAGCTTCTTCCATTTTACTACTTAGTGTCCCCAAGTGATTTATTGCACATGGTGATTATCCCTGCTGAACGACATTTGAACTGACAAGTGAAAACGCATATATTTCACTGGTGGATCCAGGATTTCCCGTTGGGTGGGGGGCGCCCGGCCCTTTGGGGGGGGGCGCCACCCCCTATTTTCGCCCAAAATTTAGCGGAAAGTGCACGAAAACGAAGAAAATTTGGGCTGTTGGGGGGGGGGGCGCCGGAGGCAATCCGCCAATGTATTTTACATGGATAAAACCAATATAATAAAGCAATTCAATCGATGTAAACCGTTTATTCAATTGAGAATGTGCTCTTAATGGATTTAAACAAGCACTTTATCAAACCGTGGTGCGATCAGCTTTGAACCATTTACATACATAAAAACTCTAACATGGAGTTACTTTGCATGCTGAAATATGTAAATGAAGGTAATTTATAGAAAATATTGAATTTATCTTTTGCTGTAAAAATCTATTTCTGTATCAGTCATGTTTTGAGCACAGTGGGGTCTCGTCTGTCACTTTCATATACAAATCAATATTCCGTAACATTACAAAAGGAGAACAAACTCCCGTCATCAATCAATTGTATTTTGGCAAGCTATATGGAACGTAAAGGCGCGGAACGGTAGACGCTTATAGCATGAAGAAATAAAATAGGTCCTGAAGTTTCTATCAATTTGAAAACGTTTGAGAACAAATTAATTCTATGCTGTGTTACTGGTGGCATAGAAAGCATGGCGTAAAATTCTATTCCAGGGTCCCAAAAGTGTAAAGGTAAAAGGTAACTGTCAATAGATTTGGACATTCTGATGTCAAATTAGTAATTTTTCACGAACAAAAAATAATTATTGAGATACTGATAGCAAAATGTCACAGCAAAGTGATATAAACGTGAATGTGTTGCACATATTTTCTTGTCAGTCGTCTACTAACAAAAGGTAACCAGTAAATTAAAAGTCATACAACTCGTGAAACTTTTATGACCTTTTTGTGAATCTCTCGGAACAAAAGGATTTAATACGCAGCTTTTGATAAATTAAAACGCAGCGTGGAATTCTATTGTTCAAGCAATGATAAATCTACAATTTTCTAACGTTTGTAATCTTTGTATTTCAATAGATTATTCATTTAATTAGCATTTTAACATGATCAAAACCAGTGTCAATTAATGTAATGTTACTGTGCTAGGCTTTCAGTACTTAGAGCAGACTTAGTTACAGTTCACTCACAAGACTTAAAGTATTTTATTCTGTGATCAAGATATTGGTACATTTATTACATTTTTTCACTTGGTTCAATGACATTTGAATATAGTTCAATGTTTAAATTGCTAAATTATATAAAACACATTTTTGACGAAAATATCTCATTACAAGAAAACCCTGTTACAAAAGATAAAATGTCTGTTACCAGTAATTCATTTTGGAAGCATCGGTGCAGCATGGCATTTTATTGTGGCAAAATGAAATTCATTGCAGGAGCTGATAGTACATAAGAGTGTACTGTGACTCGTGAAATCCTATTCATTTCTCTGTAAGTCTTTTCTGTACGGCTCCCTTAGACAAAGCCTAATGGCGAAATGAATAGTATTCCAGCCTACGAAAGGGAGCTCCTGTAATGAACTGTGTTATAACTTTAAACAGGGTTTTGTTGTATTGATGCGTACCAATATCGTAGTGCAATGCTTAAGATTTATGTAAATCCGGTATAGCTTATACTGGATGACTTATAGTTATGGATGTTGTGTCTTGAGATTCTGTTCCACGTTATCGTTGTTATAGAAAATGTTTATCATTCAAGATTTTTCTTAATATGTTCTAAGAGGGAATTAGGCTAATTAGCCTAATCCTAGATAACAAAGTGAGTTAAGAAAAACTAGCGTGCATGCATTTTAATTTCTCAACCAGATACCAGGCCATTTTAGGATGCGGATTGAGAAATTCAAATGCCTACACGTTAGTTTTTCTTAATCTAATTTGTTATCTAGGATTAAGCTAATTAGCATTGGCGAATCCAGGATTTCCCGTAAGGGGGGGGGCGCCCAGCCCCAAGGGGTATCGCCAACCCAATTTTCACCTATTTTCGCCCAAAAATTGAGAAAAACTGCATGAAAATGAAAAAATTTTTGGCCGTTGGGGAGGGGGCGCCTCCTGCGTCCCGTAGACCCGCCAATGATTAGCATAAGTATCTTAGAACAAATTAAGAAAAACCTCTATTGTTCAAGTTTTATTCACGTTTGTCGGATGATCATTTATCTTGAATAAATTCAAATACAAATATATGCAGTTAAGTACAAAATCATATAACCATTTGTATCCCGCTGGAGAACCAACCAACCAAGGTTTTTCTTAATTCGCACCTAACCCTAGTTTGTCTAATTTATTTAATCTGCCTAATTAGATAGGATTAAAATGTACCAAATTATCCGAATTTTTGACATGAAATTGTGTTCAATGCATGTAAATTGAACCATTTCCATTAAAACTACCATACTATACTGTTTGTACTGAATCTATGTATTATTTGCGAAATTAGCACATTTCAAATCTATCTAATAATATAGATTAAGCAAATTACACAAAATAAGACTAGGTATGAATTAAGAAAAACCCTAATAAGGTGCCTATAATGCCTCCGATAAAGGATAAACAGATTTATTTTGCAATGGATGTGACATCATAATAGATAACAATAACAATCAAGGTTTTTCCTAATTCTTTGCCAGATCTGTTAGATCTGACAGATTTGGTAGGTTGGTTATTTTGCTAATTTTAGTACAAAATTAAAAAAGAAATATGCTAAATATTGTTATGTAATTTACTTGTAATTGGAAAACAAGACAGGGCCTCCTTTATATCTGTAGTGAACTCTACCTTATTCTTTGAAAACTTTTCATATTCTACAAGCAATCTGAAGATCATCACAAATGTTTGGCTGCCGAAGTTGTGATGGTGACATTTTTAGGCTAAGATGATATTTGATTGTAGCATTGAATGTTTTTCCAAATTATTTTTGTCAACCAAATTAGGCAAGTTTGCCTAATTTGGCTAGTGAGTTGATACTAGATGAGTGGATAACATTATGATTAATATTAGAATATTGGAAGATTATTAATTTCAGGTTTCATTACTAAATTTAGTACAATTTGAAGTAATTAATATTAGTTTTATCTTAAAAACACTTTGCTGCAGAATAAGGCAAATTTCCCCAATTTGTCTAGGCTTGAGAAATAAGGAAAAACCTCCAATGAAAGAATGAATGAGGTAAAGGAGGCACACACAGATGAAGTGTTAAATGTTACTTGTTATAATGGTGATGAAAAGTCAAGCTTCGACACTGCACTCGTTTACAGAACTCCAATTAAATGCAAAGCGAAGGAGATGGTGCATGCGAGTTGAATGAAGAGTCCCACGGTTCCAAACGCACCCCAGTTCCTCTTTGCCGGATCTGAAACACCATAACTGTAATTTTAACGGACACCCTTGGCTTGTCTCAACCTAAAACACGTATCGTGTCATTTATCCAAAGTTCGCAAAAACCCTCTTTTATAGATGACAGGTGGAAAGTTATGAACTTTAATTAAGTGTGGGATGACCATTTAAACTTATGATAATATGACATAAATATTTGAAGGAGGGATTCTATGTACTACAAGTATTAAATGGTAAATAGCTAACATTATTTATTGAAGCATGAATAAAGCTGAACCGTTAATATGATTTACTTGAGACAAGTAAAGTAAAACTCTCAAATTCAATGAAGACTGAGAAATAGAGTATAAAAATTTAGGAAAATAGGTCTACTGGATTTATGCAATGCATGGCGGATCAAGGATTTCTCGTGGGGGGGGGGGGGCGCCAACTTTGGGGCGCCCCAATTTTTATCTAATTTTTGTGCAGAAATCCCCCCAAACTGCATGAAAAACTGCTTCTGGCGCCCCTAGACCCGCCAATGCAGTGTTAAGTTTTTTTTATTGATCAGGTATAAATAGTTTACCTCCGGTGTAGTATCCATGGGCGTAAGCGATACGGCCCAGTATCCAGACCAATCCAGAAATGAACGACACAGTCTGAAAGAAAAAATGTATGAACGAGTTGGTAATTATTTGTAATTGCTTGTTGTCTTTCGAATGTGAGAATTTGACAAGTCACAGCATCGTTTCTAGCGTCATGTGTTAACGTTGTATTTTATGACGTCATTTTGTGCCGCCGTCTTGGACCACATACTCTTTGCAAATTTTATTCGAAAGACAAAATACTTAGGATCCGAGCAAAGAATTCAAAATCTGATTGAATTCTATTGAATTACAGAGGACTAAGTGGTCTTTATTTGTGTCTATGCAAAATGCCGGATTCTCTTTGTATGTCTATGCCATCTATTTATTTCTAAGTATATGTGTATTTCGCCATTATTGAACATCAATTTAGTGTAAAAAAAAAATGACCACAGCTTAACCAGCTGCTATTGCATTCTACTAAACAAATTTTCTTAATGGTAGTTACTTACAGGGTGTTGAAGTCAAGGGTCAGGGTGTTGTTCAAGCAAGAAGATCAACCAATGTGGATATTGTTCCAGTCTGCAATAGTGGTGATTAAGAAAAACCCCGAGAATTATCCTAGTGGCTAAATAGTCTATCACGCCGCTGGAAGAATGAACAAGTTTGAACAGAGTTCACAGCCATGCACCCTAACCTTTCCCACTTGACAAGTTCCCGGTGCAATTTTTTCTGCTCATAGATGATTTTGGTTACCCATCAATACAGTCTATCGACGCATGTGCGATAGAGTAAAAATATAAAGCAGGTAAGAAATGTTTTTTGTGAATGTGCCTGTGATGGGTTGCTGGCTGCTAACACCCTACACAATGTACACTTGAACTGAGCAGAATTCAGATCAATCATAGGCAATTCATTCTTGTGATACTCACGTATTTTGATGTACTCGCTGGATACAGTTGAACTGTTGGTGTTTGTCACTGTACATTGCAGGATACTGAAATAACGGTACATCTCAACTTAATGTCAGTCGTAAAAATATCACGTTTAAAAGGTTTTTCGACGTTTTTCCAAATTACAATTCTGTCAGATCTGACAAATCTGTCAGATTTGGTTGACATAGTAATTTTTGCAAGGTAGGTGTCGTGTTTGTAATTACATTTAAATTTTGTATGATAACTAATAATGTGTGTCGCATTTTTGTTAATTTGTACTGAAATTATTGATGTAATCAGATTTGTCAGATCTGACGGATCTGGCAAAAACCGAATGAGGAAAAACCTTGACTATGTTCAAAGGCCAATTCAATTTGACGCAGCAGTTGAACATTAAAATGTATTGAGGGTGATACTTTAGGTTTTCCTTAATCAATTTTATTACTTGATCTACCAAACCTGCCAAAATTTCCAGACATATGAATTGGCCGAATCCATTATAGTCATCCCGCTTAACTCGAATCCTCAAGGGAAACTCTGAAGTTGGAGCTAAGCGAAAGTTCGAGTTAAACGTTAATTTTTAAATAGATAACCTGTTTATGGGACATTTTAAAAGGTTCAAGCTAAACAGAAGTTTAAGTTATCCGTGTTCGACCTAAGCAGGATGACCTGTATGTTTGAATTGCAGTCAATTTAAAGGTAAACCTGCCAGTAATGTTTTTACCACAAGGTCTGATTTTTTTAAAAGTTTTTGTTGGACCAGGGTCCATTTGTGGGGCCACTGATTACCCCTGTTTTGGACTTCCTGTGACCGTCCCTATGGGTTTTAAATCCTGCACTCTTTCTTGCTTGCGTGCAGTGATCCCGACAAGGTCTGAATTTATAATTCTTACAAGGTCTGAATTTAGTACTGAATAACATTTTGCATTGAAGGGAAATACACCATTTTAGTATGTAGACTGCGTTTAGTCATTAGCAATATTGTGCCATTGGACTGATATTGGCATTAACCTAAACACCATTTCAATTAAATATTTTCCTTAGTTTAAAATTAGACAAATCCGATGAATTTGATAGAGTTTGAAATAAGAAAACTCTACTGTCGTCTTACCTTGACATCGTATTTTTGTCTGGCCGCTGCCACCTTGAACACCATCCACGAGAGCACGAACCAGGACAGCAGGATGTCAAACACAACGTAACCAAATTCTGGACCCATGTCAAATGTTAAATCTAGTCTAAATCTATCCACTGCAATAATGGTTCAAATCCCAGTTGATGCATGTGAGGAACCCAGCCAGCCATGCCATCTACCTGCTTTTACCGTGTACACCTCTCTTGGTGGAAAAGGCAGGTGTCACACCAGACATGACCTTTAGGATCATGCAAGTAAGAGTGCAGGCAAGTCACATGAAGTCCAAAACAAGGGTAATCAGCGGCCCCACAAATGGACGCTGGTCCAACTAAAAAATTGAAAAAAATTCTAGTGTAAGTAGTCTACTCTAAATACATTACATTAAATCTCATTATCCGTCTTTCTTGGTAAGTGCATTAATAGTAATCAGCAGGGCTCGTAACTGTGGACCAAAGTGTTAATTTATTGGGCTTAATGAATGAGGTAGCCTATTATAAAATGATGGCTGCATATATGTCGCACCAGACAAAGGTATTGGGTGAGTTTCTTACCTCACCAGGAGTTAGGGACATTGTTATTAGCAGCCCAGATTTTTAAAATTGATGGTGATTGGCCAATAAGTTGTCACATGGTACAGAAGCATTTGGGTTGTCTCACCCAAATCCAGATTTGGGTCAGTTAGATATGCCACATACCCATATTTTGATTTAAAAAAATTAACCCAAATCTGTTGTTTGGGTAATCATTTTATAATAGCATCAAAAGCCTACTTTATGGATTTGGGTCTGTCTCACACCCTCGGTCACTGTGGTCTTACCTTGTCCTTTGGTGCCACCCTGGACAAGGCGAGATCACAGTGACCTTGGGTGTGAGACGACCCAAATCCATAAAGTCGGCTTTTGTTCCTAAAATCCAGTTTTTGGTGTTAATCACGTCACTGTTATGTTTTAATTGAAAAATTAATGGTCTTTCACGTATACATAAAAGGATGTTTCAGCCTCCGTATCATCACATCGTTTTTAGCCGTTGACCAAAATTTGACAATTTTTCATGTTTTATAAGCAGTCTGCGTAGACATGTTGGCTCTGCAATTGCGATGGTACCAGAAAAAAAATAAAATTTTATACCTAGCATAAAAAAGTGCTTTAAAACAGGAAAATTACAGCCACTCGTCGCATTCAGTTTTATAAATCGCACTCCCACACAGGTCAGTGGGCCATGAACAGCTATTACTTTGTTGGTTTTTGCACATTTATTTTTGTTTGTCTGGGAGGCTAATTAGCCTGATGCGTCTAATTAGGCAAGAAACTTAGGTTAAGTAGAAGGTAAAAACTCCATTGACTGAGCAGAACAGCAGGTGTCCTTCTTGTTTTCCTTTCACCAGAATTAATGGTAATAATCGGTAGTAATATTTTTGTTGAGTGTCGATTGGAATCAACATCAATCTATTCATTTCAGTTGTTAATCTGGTATCCATCCGATAGACACGTGGCTGAAAGGTTGTCTAATTTGTGTTCTGGTGTGATTATCGAACACAGATCTCACAGTCAAATTTTGCTGATAGTGAAACCAGATCAATCAAAAGTTAAATGCCCGCAACAATTGAATTGAATGAGCTCAGCATGAAATTCAATTGTTGCTGGCTGCTGAACTTTTAATGGTAATTTCTCAGTAATCCAGCCCGCATTGTTGTAGGAATACAAATGGGTTTATCATTGACTCTAATAAAGGAATTAAACCATAAAATCTGATTTCTAATTTCATTTAGACATTGTGGAGTCGTGTGGCTATACTCTGCTGATGCGCCCATTCCTTGATCCCAGAAGTCTCTATCTCTAGTTATGTACCTTATGCCTCTAGAGTGGAAATTACATTCCCAAATCTTTTCTTGTATGTTACAATACATTTTATTATAAAATAACTTCTCGATAGTTGGATCCTCTTTCATTCGAATTATCCATTGAATTTTTAATGCCTTTTGTTTCTCCGTGAGTGATACTAATTTTAAACCTCCATCATAATGTGGTCTTATTAAGATGTGGGTAGAAATTTTTGCCCTTTTCCCCTTCCATAGAAAATTCTGAATAATGCTATTGAACTCTTGTATTAGTTCTACTGGCATATCTGGCAGTACAGACATTTTGTATACGAAGATAGATCCAATCAATTGATTGACTATGAGTATTTTACCAGTAAGTGATAGGTTACGACAACACCATAGACTGATTATGCTTCGAACCCTGTTCATAATTTCACCAAAATTCATTTGCATTAGTTTTGCGTGTTCAGTGAAGGACACTCCCAGAACTTTAATTTCGTCGTTAGACCAATGAAAGCGCTTAGTGGTGTAGCATTTTGCAATACTCTTCTTTGCAGTTCCTATCATGTATAAGCTAGATTTATCATAATTCACCTTGAGACCAGAATTAGGTTCAAATTTAGACAAAGCATCAATAGCGGCTTGGAGAACACTCTGTTTGTACATCAGATATAAATCCATGGTAATTTCATGATCTGAGATGAACACCTAAATAATAACATGGACTGCAATAGAAATAGACAAAGTTATTTCATATTTTTTAGTTATAATTGAGAGGATGAGATGAAAAATCCTACAGTATTAATGACAATGGAAATTCATATTGATGTTTAATGTTAAGATAATATTTGAATGTTACCGCATTTTAATTACATTCTTCTTTACTTACCTATGTCAAAACAATAAAATATGCTTACCTGAGTTAATGTAAAGTATCAGTACTGAACAGAAAAATAGGTCCAGATGGACCTGAGCTCATTTGGCATTATCAAAATACTTCGACAATTTAGATCACAATATCACAAGGATACAAAGTGTTTGGGATCAAATCCCCAATGTGATCAATGAAAAAGCACAAATATGGCTGCCAAACTAGAAATCAAACATGACATCAATATAATTTTTACAGGAAATTAAGAAGGTATGTAGGTGCATATGCCTGCAAAATATAAAATCTGTATCTTTAACTGTGTGTCCAGGAATAAGGTTCAAAGAAAAATATGAATATGGCTGCCGATTTGAGAATAAAGGTCACAGCAACATCATTTTTTGCTAGGCTTTGAGATGGGACATAGGTGCATATGTGTATAAGATATGAAGTCTCTATGATCAATAGCGTCCTCAGGGTGACTGTGCACAGACAACAATGCTGATGACAACAACGCAGGACGACGACGACGGACGACGGAAAATTCATGATTCTATAGGCTCTTTGGCATAATGCCAAATGAGCCAAAAAGGACAGAGGATAGAGATAAAATGCATAGTAAAGTTGTCATATTTACATCTACAATTCAGATTGTTCAGAAAAAGCATTTTGATTCTGAAACTCTTGAAAACAAAGAGTTCCATGCCTTGATATTCTATTGACTCAAAAATAATGTAATTTTCCTCAATTGAATTATGTGTGAACGGAAATATACCTTCACCACAAATAGTATGGCAGAAATTTGGGAAATAAGTGGTGCCATCTCAACGACCGAGGGCGCTGATATACTGCACAATAGAGTTGCCGCAGTAACAACCACAACATTCCACAATATTCATTTAGTGTTAACATAACAATATCCTTAATCAAATCAATAAAACACATGGAGATTTAGAGATTATTATATGATTTTACTGGTTTATATTGTTTGTAAATTATATTTCTGATTATTCGTGATCCTGCCTTCATACAAATTAACTGTATGACATCTTTTCAGACAAGTTACATAAACGTTCTTCATTATTTCACGTAAAACTTAAGAAAGCGCATCTCACCACACACAGTATGCCAGTAATTAGGGAATTCAGTGGTGCCATCACACGGGGGGGTCTGCACTACAGTTAGTAGCGTCACCTGGTGTTGACTTTATGGTATTACCAGTACATAGTATACATGATGACCCATTTAAATAATGTCCTGCATTACACACTGAAAATATAGTGTATTTGTATTATTGCATAATTTTAGGATGCAAAGTGAGTCAAAGATAAGAGGCATAAATTTTCCAGATGGTTCCTAATGATCATTCCAAAATACACATAAAATTGACTTGAAGTCAGCCAAATTTCAGTTGTCTGTTTTTGAAGCAAGGTAATTTATGCCACAGTTGAGCCTACTCACCACAGCCAGTGTGATTTGCATTTGGTACATTAGTTACTCCATCACATGCCGTGTCATTATCACAGTTTGGAGCGTCACCCTGCAGCGACTTTATCGTGTTACCGCTACAAAGCGAACACAAGTACCCACTTCCGTAATGGCCAACGTTACACACTGAAAGAGATTCTTTTAACTGTAAAACATGTTCAGCACAACTCTGGAAATTTTATCTGAAAGGTTGCAGCGCATGAAACAAAATAATTTCACATAATACTTTTGATGCAAAATAAAGCAACTTACTACAAGCAGTATGATTACTGTTTGGCACATTTGTTGTTCCGTCACATGGTGGATCGGCGTTACAATTTGTAGCGTCACTCACTAGCGACTTTATCGTGTTACCGCTACATAGCGTACATGATTCATTTAAGTAGTAACCAGCTTTACAACCTAAAAGGGAACCAGCATTATATTATACCAATATTTATAATAGCTTGGCAGTTAATTTTTTTACCAATTGTAATAAGACAGGGTGGGAATGGTCTCTACATATTTGTGTTGCAGAAAGCCTTGTACTGAAATTAAGTTTTTCCAATTTCTGATTGGTCGTATGTTAAATGTCAGGTAACAGGTAAGTGGTACTTACACCATATCATAAAATTACCCACAACAATGAAAGTGAATGAGCTCTGTCAAAGGATCAGACTTCGGTTAAGTCTAAAGACTGCAATTAGAGTTAACACCAGAGGTGCTGCAGGCTTCCCACCTTTGCCTGCACCTGTAAGTTATGTGACAGTCTAGAGACTATCCTATTGGTTAATTAGTTATGTGTTAGCATCATTAGTAGCCATCTTTATTAAGTTCAACTTGCACCTTTGATGAGACTACATGTGATTTTGTAAACTACATACGAAGTCTAAAGACTATTGTTCTAGTCTTTTTACACGAGCAGACAAAAGTAAGACTTCTACGTAAATCCATGTAATTTAGATCATCATTTCCAAAGCAGATTTTCGTTTTTCTTTAATAATTTTGAAGCTGAAAAATGAGATGTAAAAGGCACTGTTCTGACAATCTGTGCCTGCAATGCCTTTGGCATAATTATTATGAGAAATGTCTTTGTTGCTTTGTTGAAAAAATGAACAAATGATGCGCAGTTAGAAAATATCTGAGCAAAATAAAAGAATCCATGAAAAACTACCTGAAGATAAGTTTATTTTTATTTCATTACAATTATAAAGCTTACAAGGTTTGGGCATGCGCAGAACTTTACGTTTCTCTAAATAACTTGGTCTGGATTCCAAACGAAATTCTTACTTTGACAAAAACAGTGTCAACTTGTTACTGTCTGTGATGTAAATGTTTCAGCCACCTCTGTGACTAGCATTGAAGAGTTTCACAAATTGGTAATTCTAACCTAACCCAGATCCCTAATCTCACCTAAGAAATAGAAGTGTTTGGATTGCTGGTTATTTTTTCTGTCATCACAAAAAGGTATCAATTCCGTTAATTTGGCGTCTGTGTTTGCACAGTTATATCGCACTTAAAACATTTCATGTTCCGTCAACAAAACAAGCTGCTCTTTGCATCAATTATTCATCGATTACTTAGGCCCCAACATCTGAATTCTCTGTTTATCTGTAGCCCCTCAAAGATAAACGGTTAAAGGACCGATAAAATTGTGTCCTGTTTATCTGTGAATTCTTCAGGGATTAAAGGTTAATTGCATGTAATTTGTTTCGAGACTTGCGTCTTGACGCGGTGACTACTCAGGGTAGAGATGTTTTTGCAATTTGTCAGAATTTTGGTGAGTAAGGCCACAAGGTTTGCTAATGATTCAGACAAACATGGATATAAACTTATCCATTT
>JBCAUI010156978.1:0-17762 GCA_038406195.1 Haplosyllis anthogorgicola
GTGCACCTGTAGTCATGGGAGAAGCAAAGCAGCACACATATCTCCCAGAAGGTTTGACAAACTACACTCTGGCAGCTGTTTCTCAACTTGGGTATAGTGATGAGGCCACTTTGGTGCACACGTCAAGTAAGGAGCTGCGTGTTTTTCACTATTCTTTATGTAAAGTTGGAGATACACTGATGATCAGGTCAACAGTGTACACAACAACTGATTTTGATCTTTCCCCAAGGAGATCAGCCACGGATGGTATATTAGATCAGATGTCATGGAGAGAACCACCTGAATTTGAACCTGCTGGTTCTGTCAATATTCTAGATGAGTTGAATTCCAAGTGGGTACAGCTGCACCACAGATTGAGAACACTGATCAGAGCCATTTTTGAATGTATGGATGTCCTAGCAGCAGAGATGAAAAGAAAAGACATAAATTAAATTAAGGCATGATTACACAAATGTATATGCAGCTGATCTCCTGCCAGTACCAAAGGCTGCAGTTTACCAGAAGAGAGTTATCCACATTCAGAACTGTACTGCTACAGTGCCTAGGGGTTTTTTGGGTGGCAGACCATTCTTGGAGAAGAAATGGTCTACAAGAGCTGGACAAGGTTCCCAGAAGATAGTCTATTTGCAAGGGCAGAAGGAAATGTGAATAGTTTCCACAGTTCTCTTCCTAACAGAAAAGGTGAAAAGAAAAAAGCACGGCAGGAGTGGGAAGGGATTGCCAAATTAAAGTTGAAAGAGCTGAACAAGGATATAAAAAATATGCCATTTGGATGCTTTGAAGGGGTTCAGAAATTTCTTGATTAGACTTGAACAATTAGTCAATTAGACAACAAATTGGACTATTATGAATGTAATGTGTGTAAATTAACATTTTGTATTTACTGTTTGGAGTTTACAGTTGAAGTAAGGAACAGTACATTTGTATTGACTGTTTTGGATTAGACGTTTTAGTTGACAACTTGAATTTTGGCTGCATTAGATTTTTGCTTTAAATAAGAGATGGACTAATGGTTGTTTGTATTTAATTTCATGGGAAATGTGTTCATTGGACAAATTGGACTCTGTTGGAGATGAAGCTAAGTCAGCATTTTTATAATTCTTGGTCTAATTTATGAGCATGTCATATGATATTCTATGTGAACAGAAGATGATGTTTAGACTTGAGCATGTTTAATTTGCAAACAAATTATAGTACTCTTTTACATTGATTTCTTTTAAAACAAATACAGAATAAGATTTGTAAATATGCAACAGGATTATTCTTACAGATAAATGTCTAAATGTATTCTTTTTAAGTGTGTTTTACTATTCAAGATATACATGTATACTATGTTGTTTATGGTGGGTTGGATTTTAGCATTTTGCGCAACTATTCCAGAGAAAATATTTCATTATTTTAGGAATGTACTTTGTTTTGTACATGTTACATTACTGTTAATTAAAGAGAGGGTTGGGAAAAGGGTGTAAAAGTTATACATGTATCCAAGAATTTTAATAAATATATTATGTAAATAAGTTATATTAATGTGACTTACCTTGCTTTTTTTGGTTGGCATAGAGGTTGGTTTGTGTAGTAATATGATGGAGAATGGTGTCTGGTAGAAATAGTTTCAGGTAGTCATAAGGAGTTTGACCATCTGGTTGTATTTTGAGTCCTGGGGTTCCAGTAAATGGTCCAAGTGAAGCGCCAGTTTCATTGAAGTTTGACCACTCCCAACCATCAGCAAAATCATTCAGGTTTTCAATATCACGAATGTAGTTTTCCATTTGTTTGGTATTTATGTCCATATTATCATGTTCATGTAAACTGGAATCATCACTGTCACCATTTTCCAAGTCTGTATCGAAAACATCAAACATGCATTCAGGTATTTGCATTGGGGGGTTTGAATCCCCAGAAGATGAGGCAGATTCATTTTGATTTTCATAAAGTCCATTATCAGTGTTGACTGGATCCTCATTTATATGTGGATGTAAATTATTTTCATTTTGTAGCAAATCCATAGGATTTACAGGTTCCATTACAAAAAAATTGGAATCACCATCTTCTTCATTATCACTCGGTGGAATATAAAGATCAGGATTGAAGATAATTTGGCTATAATTTGCCATACTGGTAACTTTGAGTAGTAACGTTGGGTTACTTTAGAGATATTTTACACAATAAACTATTTTCCCACTAAAGTATGGCAGGTTATGTTTTTTGGGGGTAATAAATAACATTGTTGGCACAAAAGAAATTGGGTGTGAGATCCAGAATCAGGATGACGGATGTATTTTCATTTTTTTTTAGTCTGAATGAAATAAAATAAGGGTTTTATGAGTTTGAACTGAAAGAGGGACATATTTATAGTAGTCATTATGATAATATTTGATCTCATTGGGGTGCCACTTCCTAGAAGAGCATTTTAGAGGGTAGTTAAAGTGATTGACAAAGTCAAACAAGGCAGTGATGGACTAGTGAAAATGATGGGAGACATATGTCAAATGAGGCACAAAGAGGACTAAAAATATTTTTGACTAATGTCAAAGTAGGCACTTTTCTCCTAAGTATGTTTTCAAGGGCCGGCGGCGGAAGGGTTAAGAAAAAAAGAGTCCATTTTGGACGTCAGTTCCTCACGGTTTTTTATTTCAGTTGAAAACAGCGTAAAATTCTAGCTATTGACGGATACGACCAGCTCAGGAAATGTCTTTCAACCAAACATCAGTTTCCTTTGTTCCAAAGTCAAAGCAATGTGGGTTTTCTTACTTGCATATTTGTGAAGTCTAAAATATTCTGGTCTCATAAGTTGTCCAAAATTACCACCATTTCTTGTGTATGAAGTTTTTCTGAATATAATGCTATATTATTTTTCGAGTTTCTTACGTGCATTTCTATTGGTTTAAAATCACATGGTCAGGAAATATAAAGGAATATTACCTGGAATTTCCAGGTAATATTCAATAATATTTCCCAAGGGAAATATCAGAGTATATTACCTGGCAGACAGCGAGGTAATATACTCTGATATTTTACTAGGGTAATATTTTTGTATATTCCATGGGGAAATATTTCTTTACATTCTTTTATTTTGAGGAATGAATAAATTAATTCTAATTAAAAATAATTTATCTTTCAACAACTGCAGTTAAGAATTAAAAAATAATATACCAAATATGTACTATTTTGTCCGTAAATATCCCCTGATAGCTCCCTCAGGAAAAACCAGGAATATTTCGCTCGGGTGACCTGCCGTCCCCCTCAGGAAATATTCCTGATTTTTCCTTCGAGAGCTAACTGGGGATATTTACGGACAAAACAGTACATATTTGACATTTATATATTAATTTGCGATCTATGGCTCTGTTGAACAGGCTGCGTCATTTTGGGAGAAATACCTCCGATTCAGAAGTCGCGAAGAATCCCCAGTTGGAGGTATTTCCTTGATAAGATGTATTTATCAAATCAGGGGTATTTAAAAAATGCCTCAGATTAGAATACTACACAGGTACCCTGATTCGTATCCCTGATGGGTTCGATTTGAGAACAGTACTTTAATTTTTGAAAATACCCCTGATTTCGGACTCTAAGGAACTCCCGAATCTTAATTAAGTACTTCTCACATAGGGACTAACTTTTGAAAACACACTTACGTTTTAGACTACAAGAGTACATATTGCAATTGAGGGAAAAAATTCTCAGAACTAAAAGAAATTAAGGTATCATATCATTGCGTCTAACTCCTACAGATAATTAATTAAATACATGCGCATTATTTATCAGATCATCCTACCAAATGTTCTCTTGTAATTACAATCACAAGCGAATATAAACTTTTCTAATTTACTTTATATGGAACGGCACACATGCTTGTGCATACCAACTAAGACATAAACAGTGTAATTTACCATATTAAATGAGACAACCCTCTGGTCGCATGTCTAGTGAAAGAGACACTTTCGTCCATTTAGCTATATACTATTCTGGCTACATGGTCTGTCTACACTACTCCATTACGGTACAATTTTCCAACCAGAGAAAAACACCTGTGAGCTAGCGACCTCTCGCAACAATTAGTCACATTCACCTAGTTGTACCTAATATCAAAGCAAGTATTTGATAGTGGGAACCAGTACATGACCATTATGCTTTTGCTACTTTTGTATCTCATGTCTCCAAATATTCTAGTTGGAAGGCGTATCATAATGCCCTTGTAAATGCTCCATCTCCCCATCTCCAGCCCTTTCCCATCTAGTTCCCCATCTTTTACGTTCATTCCCAACTGTTTGCCTCCATTTTGGCACTTTTGGGGCTAGATTACTACATCTATCTGATTCAATATAATTCCAGTGAATAGCCAATTATACTGTAAAAGTTACTCAAATTTTACAGAAGAACATTTGCTGTTTGAGTTGAGATAAAACACAATTGTGTCTATAAATCAGAGATCCTACACTTTTCAATTAGTATAATTGGCTCTTCTCACTCTAGTCTCACTTTTCTAATTGAATAAACTCATTTTACAACCTACAGTCTTGTAAAGCCGTTGCATTGGGAATGCAACGGCTTTTGTGTTCAACTAGGAGTTCGTAGACATGCAGTGCTGAAAGTTGCAGGTGCTGCCATCTGAGATGTGAGAACTAAAATTATCACCCACAAAAATAAAGTGACAGTTTAATTTCCGAAAACTAGTTTGGGTTTGGAATGCAACGGTTTTGCAACCTACTGGATTGTCTGTCTTGTTGTTTCTTCAATCAAGTCATCATTTAACAAGTGTTAAACTACATACTTGAGTGTTGTATAGGCAACACAATTTTAAACACTAAAAATGGAATGTTATAAGATCACATAATGCAGGTAGATTACGCGTCCTGGTTTAAACTTGTTGCGAACAAAGAGTGCACTTTAGTTTGCCATGTTAGCAATAAAATATCTGGGTTTGATTCTAATCTGTAGGTGTGGCAGTCTTCAACTTCTAATATGACTGGTATTACATTCCGGTGCTATTCACATTAACGTTGTCACATCACGCACATGGAGGAAATTCCACGAAAACTAGAAACAATAGAGTTTCACGCTGTGTCTTTGTTTGCGACAAAGCACAGCATTGAATTTTCTTCTTCCGAAAGGTTCCAAAATTAATATGATATTTTCTAGATTCTTCAGCCTTTGAAATTCTTATCATTTTGGAAACGTAAGTACAAAGGTGAATACGTTAGATGTGCAATTGTTCTCAAACTGATTAGAATTTCACCCTCTGGTATCTAGATTCTTGTATCTAGATTCATGGATAAAGCGTTTATAGTATTGTGTGAGTGGTTGATTAGTTTACGCCATAAAGGAGAACAGGTCAAGAAATATTAATTTGGCCACCTGAAATTATTTATTATGGAAAACTAGGAGAACTAACATCTTCAGAAGATGAATTGTTTGTTTACAACAACAGAAACAATACAAATTGACGTTGTTCTGGTTGTTCAAATGTAAGACACAGCGTGGGATTCTATTGTTCTATTGTGAAAATGTCCTAATGGAAATTTTGTTGTCTTTTGATAAAGTTGATTGAATATGTTTTTCTTGTTTGTGTGTAATTTCTAATGAAGAAAACACGCAGAATTACAAGGTAGAACGAATAGGCTGGGGTTTCCTAATAAGGCTTTAAATTGGTTCTCTCAGTTCACTGTTTCTTTGTATGACATATCATTAAGAAACTCATTAAGCCTAATTAATGAATTAATGAAGCCATCCACAAAAATCAATTGTAAAATGAGATGGTTGTCTTAGAAAATAGAATGAAGCTTGTTAGCCTAATTGGATAGGCTTGGAATTATATCCCATCTCTGGTTGTTACCGCTGCTGCTGCACACTTTTATATGGGCTTGTAAATCTTTGTCATGACAGTAGTGTAACAATTTCTAGGTGAATTTTCTAGGTGAAAATTTCTAGGTGAATACAGACATGACGTCCGAGAGGAACCTAATCAACTTAGTAGTGTAACAAGTTACAATATTACGTTGAAATGCTCCCCTCCCCAATCTCCAACCCTCAGAAAAATCTGTTTTCCATCCAAGAGAAAGAAAAAATCAACATTTTATCCTATGGAACCAGCACAGAGTCAGCAATTCATTAGGGCAGTTTAAGTCAATTCTTATTTCACGTTCAATTCTCAACATGTTTCGCAGTAACAAACAACAAAATTTTTCAGCTAAATGTTTTGTTTGACGAATGAAATTGGAAAAGACTATGTGGTCTTCAGCCTACAATTCATCAATTCATCCTACTCTTCATACCACAGGCGGAAAGATAGTGTCGAAAGTTAGTCCCGATTACACGTACCATTGCTACGTCAAGATTTACGTTGTAACGTGCATGTTGCATCATTGCCCAGGAAATAGCGCAAACAATGCAGAAAAAGTAGATTCACACAACAAACTTACAATTGGCAATAAGTATGAGTTTTAAAATTTAAAACGCTAATTTGAGTAGGGTGGTTTAGACCTCGAGTTGGTGAGTTGGAAAATAGATATAAGACCGTAGGTCGAGTGTCTGTTCTTCTCCAATTCACTAACGAGAGGTTAAGCCAACCTACTTAAATTAAAAGCTTTGCAGTTGCTAGGTAACAGGCTGCCATTTTTTTCAACTCACTCACATGTGAAAATGTCAACCTACCATAACCAACCTACCACGCTAATATGATTAAAATTAGCTAAAAGTAATGCCAGTTAGTCTAGTTGAATCAGAGTAGGTATAAGACAACAACTGATGGTTGAGAGTGGTAGAACTAAAGGTGCACAAACAGTGCATACTTCGCGCATGCGTACATGCCTATTAACTGCTCTGTACTGCAGCCTATGCGTGAAAATTAACCTCATTTATTCGACTCATAGTCGGCAATTTTGAGCCTGAAAATAACGTTCTATTAAGTGGTCTTTATATTATTTTAATTGACTTGTTCACCAGAGCAAAATAAGGCGCTAATTACTGCTTTTGTGTTGTGGATAACCCCGACGTTAGCGTCATAAATGTTTGATTTCCTCTTCATTGTAAAACAGCTATTATCCACCTGGTGTGCGCATGGGCGAATAACTGTTCACTTAAGCTTCTTTGATATCATCAATAATTAATAAGGTAGATATTAAATAACTATTTAAAAGAGAATCATCCCACTGCCTGATACAACTCTTAAAATGTCTATTAATATGGAACCGTTTAAGAACACGCTTTGCTTTTAATGCCAACAAAAGGAAAACAAAAATTCTGATTGGTCCAGAACTGAGATGATTTATAACAAAAGAAGGCGTCTTGATTTTCGCATGTAAAGCTACCACATTAACGTTCATTTTGTTTATTTTTCATTCTGTACATGTGTACCATTTCCAAAAAGTTTACAATTAACCTTTGGTACTTACAGAAATGAAGAAGATTTTAGCCTTACAATATGTTACATCGTATTGAATTTTATGCACAGAAGCGCACATACTGTCGTGCAAAGGACTAGATAGTTTGATTGCTAAAATTGCAGAATAAAGTTTTGAATAGCTTACCTTACATATGAATATGCAGATAAAGCACATATTTATCTTTACGTTTAGAAATATTTCACAACTGTATTGAAACAAATCTTGAAAGTTTCCCTCCAAAAAGTGGCATGAGAAGAAAAAAAAATATAAAGTTCTGCGGAAAACTTGCAAGGTTTAGAAGGCGCTAATTCAGAATAAATTTAAACATCCAAAGATAAACAAAAGTATATTAATTTTCATTAGACCACTTAGAAATATTAACAGCAAGCAACGGGGCGTCTAAAAGAGAAAAATACACTAGACCGTTGGAGCCAGTAGAATCTAATAAAGATCGGTATATCACTTACCTAATGCAATTCCCATGCAAATCAATTCTTGCCGGAGAATGATGAAACCTAATTAGAAGATTTACCTAGATTAATATTTAGTCTTTCTAAAGACCTTAATTAAAAAAACTGGAATTTATTAAATTAGTCCTGCTCGGTTTTTCCGTTTCGAGCCAACACGGCTGGGCTAATTGTGTGTGCTCATGATATTAGATGTCTGCCGATTTAATTACCTTTTCCAGTAAAAAATGGAAATTTGAAAGTTTATTAAGTTCCAACATTTGTAGATATTCATTAGTAAATATGTACACAGACTTAATATGCGCAATAATTTTCTGATTTTTATTCTAACAAAATGTTTGCTTTTCTTTTATGCAGCAAAAATTAAGCATGTATACATTTTATTTTATGTACTAACGAAGTTGGAAGTATTGTTTGATAACAGATATGGAAAATTCTATCAGTTTCATACAATAGAACTTTACGCTTTGCTTTTGTGCAGATCAATAACACAGCGTGCAATTCTTGTCTTCTCAAATATTCCAAAAAATTATAGCAATTTCAGGCGCTGCATATCTAATTGTAGTTGATAATTAATTTAATTAATTAATTAATTAATGTCTAATTAAAAGCAAATGTCATTGACATTAATCTTTACTGTTGATCAAATTACATTTTATATAAAACAGACTTCTCATCTTCTGATTGTTTTTGTTACCGTCTCGATTGTTAAAAGTACTATACTTAAGCCTTCTACATCAGACTTGCTTCACTTATAAATACAGAGAATAATGCGAACTGTCAGTAATTTCAACCTTAATTGCAAAGGTGAAGGACACCTCAAGGGCAAGGTCAAGTTAAAATGCGGTTTTTAGGGCAAAATGTTAAGAAAGTATGATAACAAAGTACGTTGTAGAATTTGACTTTGAATTTACACCCTTAATGGATATACTTTATATTAGTTCAATACAAAAAGAATTCCAAATAAATAATTACATGCACTTCTAACCTTAAAGACATCCTTAATTAATGTTTACAGCATTTGTGTACAAACTGCATATTTGATTTGCTACTTTATATGTTTCGGTTTTGTACATTTTTCCTGTATCGTTTTGTCACGTTGTAACGTTTGTTGATTCGCGAAGTAAAGTTTCACGCTCTTAGAACTCCGTTCTCTACGTCGGCTCCGTAGTGGACCGATTTCTACATTCTGAACCTGAACGTGTTCTTATAAGTGTGAAATGCTCTTTTTCGACAATAAAAATTAGAATGAAATAAAAAACCATGGTCTTTTAAGTGCAGAGATGGTCTTATTAGAGTAGAATAACAATGTTTGTTAATTTCATGAAATTCACTTTAGACAAAACAATTATTTCTTTCACAGGTTAGAATATATGTTACTCTTGAAAGTTAGGTTCTCACACACTGAACAACCTTGTTCCTAGAAATTAATGTAAAGCTGCTTTCAACTTTATAATTAAACCGCAGTAAACCGCATCCTCCCCAGACAAAGGTGTAAAATTGGTACCAACCCTATGCAAGAGGACAGTTGTGCGCTGGGTTGAGTGATGGCTCACTTGAGAGATAACTCACGCCAAGGCTGGTGAATCCTTGGGTGAGTTCCTTTAAAAGTTAAAACTGCAGTTGGCGACATATCAAGAGTGAAAAACTTTACTTTTAACCACAGGAGGACATTTTACCAATAAAAGAAATCATCAGATTCTACCTCTACGTTGAGTAACTTGGGAACTGAGATAGAATATGGTGATTATATGACTCTCCTCACACATGCAAAGTGATGCATTTTAGGTTGCTTGACCTCTCTATTTTGTATATTTTCCGCGCACGTTTCGTCACGTCAAACAGCTAATTATCGAACATTTCTCATTACGTCGCTAATTATGTTTGCTGACAACACTAACTATCTAAACAGTGGCAGAGCTCGGAACAGAGTAAACTTGTGCAGCATAGCCGATCAACCGAGTGTTTTCTAACTGGTCAATCGGTAAGCCAGTGTCGGGGTTTTTCTTCTTTTTTTTAAAATATTTTGTTGGACCAGTTTCCATTTGTGGGGCCTCTGAAACCCCATGGGTTTTAAATCCAGGGTGGATCTCTCACCTGCACTCTTACTTGCTTGCGTGAGGCTTTCCCAAAGGTCACGTCTAGTACAACACCTGCACTGTATAAGCGTGTGTACGGCATGGCTGGCTAAGTTTTTCTAATTTGACTAATTAAATTGAAATTTACCAAGTTCAGTAATAATACTTGGATTCAGTACATTCGACTGGTGTAATATTGGTAGTTTGGTAGTTTTTTCAATCATTATTGAAAGTAGTTTATTTCCATCACATCGAATTAGAGTACAAATAAAGAAAAAACTATTTTTCCTGTTCAGAGTTGTAAAAGAAAATGTGAGGGAGAAATGCAATCATGCTTTACCCTCCATACGAAATGTAAGGACAAGGTAGCTTGGTAGCAAACGTTGTGGGAGGGGCTGCAAAGCAAAATAGTAACTGAACTTGAGCTGAAAAATTACTGAGCTTCGGTCAAGTGTTATCAGAATTTCAACTTTCTTCCCAATTTTCCAGGTTTTCTGAATATGGGAGCAATAAAGCCATTATCACTTTGCTTCACACAAGAAATCATTGTCAAATCAGCTAATCGGTTGGTAATTATGACCACAGTTAACGCATGTTAACCGAATAGTCGGTTGGTCGGATAAATATCTGTTAACCGGTTCCTAGAACTAAACAGAACCAATAATCGCTTGTTGACTTACGTGATATTTCTGCTATTTGCGGATCGTTTTGTAATTTGACAACATGATACATACTCTCAGTAAAAATTTTAATTGAATATTCGAGGGAGTAGGAGGACATCTTAAATCTAAGTAAGATACGTTTAGTTTTTACTGAAGTTAATTCACTCTTGATGTACCGCTAATTTTGCACATTGTGCACAACATTTTGCTTCCCAACCAGGAACCCACCTGAGAACGCGCCCAACCTTGGTGTCCATAATCTCTCTGGTTAGCCATTACCTGAACTTGAACAGATCAGAAACAGATTTACTCTGCTCACTTTTTGTCCCATCAGATAAGACTGGTACCAATTATGGGCCTTCAACTAGCTCTATTTTTGAAAGAAGATTTATATTTGAACAACTTATTGTACAAATTATTCGCGATATTAAAATAATTATATATCACGATAAAAGAAGTTACGTGTGAGGAAAATCGTAATTCTAGAACAATAGAATTTTACCCTGAGGTGGTAAAGGGCACCAACAGCACAATGATCTCTTTTTGTCTCAAAAGTTGTCAAATGATGCAATTTTATTGAGGTAATAAGTCAATTCCATTGGAACTTCACTTCGGAACTAAAAGCCGCCAAATCAGGCAGCACAGGGCCATCAGTTTGGTCGCTGATTGAAGCATATTGTTCAATTTGAAAGCTTTTCACATTTCAATCCGCATCTATTGAGGCTCAGACCCGTGTGAATGCGCGACTAATGATCCATTACAGAACAGTCTCTGTGCACTGACAAGTTGTGTCGGTATCTCCACAGTTCCGTCACCTATATCTGTAACAAATATTGAAAAGAATCGCTGGCGTTTCACTGTAGCAAATCACTCAATGCAGTCTATTTGATAGAAAATTTGAAAATCACTTGAAAGCCAGCTTAACAATAAAACAAATATGTATTTGATTCTAAATCATCAGATATTACACCAGATGGTTTTTTTTTTAGTTTTTTGGTTTGTTCGTTTAAAATATTTACACTGTGGAAAGTGCCTGCTAACACCCATGTACAGCGTACTCACAAATTCAGCAGAAAGTGAAGTGATTCTGAAGATCACAGTGCGGAAGTAAGAAAGCATGCAGATTCAGTCTGGACTTTGAAACCTTTGGACAGAGTCACGCCAAACAAAGGGTACCAGTGGCCCCGTAAAATGGATTCAGTTCACAAAATTCCAAATAAAAAAGATTACTGGCCAAATTTCCCAGCTTTTATTACTAAATATTCTCTGACCTCCACATCCGCACTCTGCTTCTCCAAGCCATCTAAATTTTATGAGTAGCGATAGGGAGTTGTGACTGTGTAGATGGAACATGACACTGTCGTCCTCAGTTTTCATCAATTTGTAACCAAAGGCAAACTTTCTAATCAATTAAGCAAATTGTTCATCAAATATTAAGGCTCTTCTGGGACCAGGTGTTTATATCTTGTCTCATTTACGAGACGTTTCATTTCGCAGAGCAACATTCTTTGGTAATTTTTGGTAAAAATAACTCTGACTCAACACATGATGGAAATTTTATTTTATGGCTCATGCTTCCTGGTAATTTTAATGCAATTCATTCAATGCATTTTCAATTTAATCACTTCAATCTCACATCTTATTCTTATTCATCACACATTTAACCATAATTAAAATTGAGAGATGATTTTGCATTATTTTTATTGTCTCAAAATAATAATGCCATTCTGATTTTATAGGGTCATATCAGATGGTCTTGTTACAAGTCACCTATTATTCTTGTAGTCTGTACCACTTCAAGAACAACTGGGGTTTTTTTTTGCAACGGTTTACAACTCTAACCCGTTACTGGATAATCTTGGTGTGAGAAATCCTCTTGAAGTGAGGAGACCTGTCTGCTTACGTTCCCACCCAGAGTGGTATACATCTGTGCATTCAGGACGATGCCTGGTACCAATTTTACGCTTTGGTGTGGCGAGGCTGTGATTTATTGAGACACTGCCCAACGTCTCTACCCTGTATCATGCTGGTACCAATTTTACGCTTTGGTGTGGTGAGGCTGTGATTTATTGAGACACTGCCCACCGTTTTCCCCTGTTCAGGAATCGAACCTGGACCGCTGGTGTTGGAGCGCTGCATGCTTGCAACAACATCACAGGGGTCAATGTCACGGGGTTACCAGCCGTGCTCATGTTTCAAAGAAAACTGAGGCATTTCAAAATTATTATTACTAGTGTATTTTATAATTGTAGAGAGAACATATCTTATTCAAAAAAGTTCTTCAAGGAATGAAAATTTATTTAGCATCAGACAGATCACTCCTCTTTCGTTATTAGTCCTTCTCCTATTTGTTAGCTCTTTCTTTTCTGTCACATAAAAAATTTATAAAGAACTTCTCCCTGTTTTGGTATAATGTTGTTCAAACAACAAATATCAATTACTGAGATTAATCGGAAAAATAAACTGAGAAATTTCTAGACTTGTCCTCAGATGAAAACTACTTCATAAAGAACTCAGTCTGCAAAACCCCTGAGAAGTAATTTAATAAAATTCAATCCTTTATGATTAAGCTCCTTGTAAAGACCAAATATCAAGTGGGGTAAAGCTTATAATTAAGTTTCATCATTCTATGGCAAGTCAATTTTGAATGCAGATTTAATCAACTGTGTATAATAGAGCTTGTTGGATTTAATTGAGTCTCAAATTTGGTTTAGAAAATTTACTCAGACTTGTGCTCTGCAATTTTGTTTTTTCGAATTGTGTTTTTTTTTGATCTGTGATAACCGTTTGGAAAAAAATGTCATCCAGATAAGTAAGCATTTGTAATCAGTAAACACTCTTTCTGCATGACCTGTGAATTATTATTTGTGAAAAATGAGGGCAGTGTTCATCTGTGAGTTGGTGGTGGAGGGTTACAAATAAAATGAAACCTTGAGTGTATTTTACTGTATTTAGGAATTCTTTGACATCAAGTTCCAAAATTGAAAGCACTTCTCAGAAATTTTCCTATTATATTTTGCAAAATCAGAAATAGTCAAACACAACGCTACTGAATTAAAATGTTAACTAATGATTGACTTCTGGTGTGCCCTGTAGAAACAATTTTTTTGAATGTATAAATGCAGTGTTTAAGCTAATTTTGCACAACTGCAGTGTACCACGCTTAAATTCCACAATTTCCATTCATATTACCTACATTACTATTTTGAAATAAAAAAAAATATGGCTAGACCTGCCCTGGAATGGCCACCATGTCCATTCACAGCTTCAGAGATGGTTAGAGCTGTGACGGTAACAGGATGAACCATCAGCTGCTCTAATTGGATTCAGCTTCTTTATCTCTTCGTAAAATGAGATGGATTCACACGACAAAATGAGGTCAGCCAATCGGCTTAATTGGACAAGTTGTAAAATTACAAAACACAATTTCATCAAAAAAGCTTTGAATGTTTGCTTGGCGTTTTTGCAGAGATTAGAGAGGTCAAGTTACCCGTTTTCCCTGTACCTGTACGTGTAAACTTAAAATGGTGCAGATAAATACTGTGATTTAAACCAAAGAAATACGTCACATGAAATCACCACATTCCCCTCAGCAGTGAACGAAACGTCGCCGAGTTACTCAGCTCGGCGACGGTATGTTCGCTGCTGAGGGTGCAAGTTGACGTTAAACTGGTAACTTGACCTCTCTATTGTTACGTGCCTTTACTGATGGTTGTGAATGGCCTTGCAGGACAGCTTCTTTATATTTTGCCAATTAATAACTGAATTTACTGGTTTTTGATCGAATTGATATCAACCCGATTGATTTTGCAATGCAGCTCATTAAACAGTTGCATTTTACAACATGAAAGACAATAGGCTTCTCTCATCTAAAACAATTTATCCGATATTTTATCTGGTGATTACATTACGATATTTAAATAATATTCAAATCATGATTAGCATTGTTATCACAAATGTTAACCATGTATTCCCTAAAAGTAGGCTTCTTGAATTTTTTTCATGTAAATGACATAAGTGACAAACAAGATGTGACCAGTTGTTTGTGTCTCTGAAGTTTTAATTTCACAAAGGTTCAGGTAAAAGATCCACCCTGGATATAAAACCCACGGGGAAGGTCACACGAAGTCCAAAACATGGGTAATCAGTGGCCCCACAAATGGACCCTCGTCCAACAAAAATTATAAAAAAAATTGGGGTAAAGTGGCAGGGAAAGTGTTACAAGGCCAGAAGGAATTGAAGTTACGAAGAACACAAGGAATTAGAAAGGGAGACAAATGAAAGATAAATACTTTCAAAATAATCTGGACACTCGAATGATACAGTTCAGGGAGATATTCTTACAAGCATGAGTGGTTTTGGAAATGACTTTTTAAAAACTTTTGTGGGGCCACTGATTACCCTGTTTTGGACTTTGTGTGATCGTCCCCATGAGTTTTAAATCCAGGGTGGATCCCACCTGCACTCTTTCCTGCTTGTGTGAGGTAAGCCAGAGGGTCACATCTGGTACATCACATGCTTTTCCACCACTAGAGGTGTACACTGTATAAGCATGTGTACAGCATGGCTGGCTGGGCTCCTCTCACATGCATCAGCCAGGATTAGAACTCCTGACGCAGTGGTGAGCTGCTCAGTGAGGCTTGACTTAGGTAAACGCGCTAACCAACCGAGCTATTCCGCATCTGACTTTGGTCTGTCTTGTAATTCCACGATCTGGCTGGACACCATGCAACATTTGGTATCAAAATTAGTCGAAACTTCAAATTATCATTTGTAATAAAGCTGAAATTATTACCGCCTGCGTATGCGGGAAGGTTATGTTTTCAGTCGCGCGCGCGGGTGTGTGTGTGTGTGTGTGTGTGTGTGTGTGCATTAGTCTGTCTGTCTGTACAGGCTATAACTTTTGAACCACTTGGCCTAGTAACTTCATTTTTGGCATGATAGTACATCTTTACAATATCTAGGTCAAGTTCAAGTACCAAGATCATTGGGTCAAGTTCAAAGTCACAGGGATAAAAAATGTCCAATTTTTTTACCTATATCCGCCAATATCATATGTTACAGTGCGTCTGACTAGATGAGGTAAAGGTCACAATAAAGGTCAAGGTCATTTGAAGGTCAAGGTCATTTGTAGGTCATTTTCCAAATGGTTGTTTGACTTTGCAAGTGTCAATTGTTTTAATATTGTGACTACTACACAAGGTCAAGGTCAAATTGTAGGTCAAGGTCATTTAAAGGTCAAGCTTTTTTGAAGGTCAATTTAATTTTGTTGTAGACTCTTTCATGTTTTTAAATGTTTATGGCATTTTAATTAGTATTTGCGGAGCGGGCGGTGGGCCTTCGACTGAAAGGCATTCTTGTTTTTCTGTTTTTGGTATCAAAATAATTAATTTGTACATCATGTTTCTATTTCCAGAATAAACATGATATAAATCTTATTAACAAATTAATTAAAGTCGGTTCGAGTTAAAATTTTGTTGACTCGAAGTATTGAATATTTGACTTCAATTAGTATATTTCAGGAGCACTGAAAATTGATCAAAAATATAATTATCAACATCGTCTATGTATTTCCCTTGATATTTTCAGAGAAATGTTAATCTACTTTATTCTGATTAATAATTTGACCTGACCTTTAAATCTTAATTAACTAATTAATTAAATTTGCAAAACTGGTATCAGAATACCTTTAATTGGGATGACTATGTTTAGTGAGTTTATTAATTAATATTTGTCAGGGTGGCAGAGCGGTTTAACGCGTCAGCACAATAACCTAAACGTCTCTGGTTCGAATGACCCCAACTTTTACCAGTTGGAAGTTTTCATTAAGTGTAGCTTCCTTTTCGTAATTCGCGTAGCAACCTCTACAGTAAGACTGTTGATGTAAGAATACCCCTTTAGGAATTTAATGAAAATTCCCCTTTAATCTAATCTATGTGTATGTGCCCATTATTAGTTGATCTCAATTTACTTAACATCACCAGGTTGTGGGATGCTAAATCCATAATGACGCATGAGCCATATTTCCTTGTGTTAAACGGTCTGTACAATTAACCAATTTGTACAAAATTATTTTCGTTAAAAATAAGGAATAGAATTGTTTGGTGTATAGTTTTCCATTTACTTTTTGTAGAAATAATGAAAGGTGTGAGGGATATTTGATCAATGAAAATTAGATGCACATTTAACATTGTGTCCGCTTGACATTGTAAATTTAGATAAAGCTTTCACAAAGACTTAAACATTACTTTTTGGACATTGCTTTCCAGGAGATTACATTGAACCTACAATTTGAATTGAGGAAAACCGTTAAAACAATTTTATGTTTGTTTTTTATTGATCAATAGACTGTAACCTGACTGCTACAGACGGTGTTAAAATGATAAAAATTCTAAATTAGTTGTTAACTTCTGGTGCGACCTACAAAAAAGTTGCGCACAGGAAAATTCAGTACAATTCTTTTAACCAGATTTTACTCAATTGCAGGATATTATCTATAAATTACCCTATTTTAGTTTGTATTACATCAAAAAAATTAGACTGTTCAGAAGACCTGACTTCTACAGAAGGTGTTAAGGGGGAATGCCTCAGTTCTTAGACTGCAGGGCTGTGGCAGGAGGCTGCATAGCATCTTTTAGCAAGGCCCTCGCGTCATTATGGATCTAACATCCGACACCCTGATCAGGCAATTTGCTAAACGGAACGGAAACTTCATTCCACTAATGCTGTGCGGCTGTAGTTTGTCGTCCCTGTTTAATAACACTGATGAGATGTTCAGACAAATTGCACTAAGAGTTATTGATGGCGCGGGGAGCTTAATGAATTGCTTCAAAGTAATGAGATATTAAACTGTATGGTGTTACTGGGTATAAAACAATGGGTATGTGTTTATAACAGTGTCGTACCCTAGCTTCTGAAACCTCTATCAATCAGCTCGTTTTCGTAAACTTAACGGGCATCCTTTAAAGCAACAAGGAGATAACCTGTCGGCTACCAAGCTTCATGCCGCCATTTTGTCTGTCACGTGACGCCCTGCCATGTGACGTCTTTTGCACTGTATTATCTTACGGTTGTTACTATTTAACTTGTTATTAGTTTGATCTGGAATAATAACAAAAGCAATTGGTTTGCTTTAAACTGAGAAAAGATTGAAATTTATTTGGACAAACAAAA
>JBCAUI010157089.1:0-17762 GCA_038406195.1 Haplosyllis anthogorgicola
TGACTTTCCATGCAAAGTTTCAACTATTTACACCTTATTGAAGTACACTGCACATAACCCGTCCCTGGATGGGTTACACGTATCGTACAAGTGATCGTAGTCTGTCCTGCGGGTAACCAGGACTGGTACAACGTTGCAATTTCTTCCAGGATGCATTAGTGTTCATCGATAACAGGGTAAACGGCAGAAAAGCAAAACGATGTTCGACTTGATAAATTATGCATCAGAATTAAAATAATACAATCATCAAAACGGTTACATTAGTATTTGTAATTACAGTTGAATACGTCGGAAAAAGCATTAGAGTTCGGACGAGACTTCCAGATATCCCATTATGCTGGTCATGTGAAGTACAGCGTGGAGGGATTCATTGAGAAAAACAGAGACTCACTCTTCCAGGACTTCAAACGATTATTACATAGCAGGTCAGTTCTCTAGTAACAGCTCAATTCTGTATGATTTGAAAAAAATCGACAATAACTATTGCACTTATATCAGCATGCAACCATTCTGTGGGGTCACTGGTGCTCTTGTTTTGGACTTGGGATAACCAAATCCGTGTTATTTGTTCAGTCTGATGCAAAGCGTTATAATTGAGATGAAGACTAATTAAAAAATAAGTTTATCTATTGGTAGGCATTTTATTGTTCATAAACACATACCATTACTGATACAAGGCATGACTGACACAGGACTACTCAACTTCTGTGATGTCTTTTAATTAATGCGTTGTTTGTTTTTGTTAACTAGTGAGAATGAGATAATCAGCAGGATGTGGCCTGAAGGGAAGAAGAGCGTGACGGAAATCACTAAGCGACCAATCACAGCCGGGACTGCATTCAAAACCTCCATCATAGCGCTGGTGGAGAACCTCCTCACAAAAGTATAGTACAATAAACCGTATTTTACAATCGAAAAGAACTTGTCATAGCTCCCGCCTTTAAGTGTTTAAGCTTTAAGCTCCCAGTGTTTTGAGACCTACCAATAAATCAAGTGAAAAGCGGAAATTTTAATTTGGAATTAAATAGATTTGGAAGTTAAGCCTGCCTGTTACGTACCACCACACTTTTTGGCTCATTTGGCATAATTCCCAAAGAGCCTATAGAATCATGAATTGTCCGTCGTTGTCGTCCTGCGTTGTCGTTGTCATCCTGCATTGTTGTTGTCATCGTCGGTGTTGTTGTCATCTGTGCACAGCTGCCCTGAGCACACTATTCATCGTAGAGACTTCATATCTTACACACATATGCATCTATGTCCCATCTCAAAGCCTAGCAAAAATTATGTTGATATGACCATTATTCTCAAATTGGCAGCCATATTTGAGTTTTTGTTTGAACCTTACTCCTGGACATACAGTTGATGATACAGACTTCATATTTGGCAGTCTTATGCATCTACATACCCTCTTTATTTCCTCCAAAAATTATATTGATGCCACGTATATTCCTAGCTTGGCTGCCATATTTGTGTTTTTTACAAATCACAATGTTGTGATTTGATCTTAGACACTTTATTTTTATCCATAGGGCATTGTGACATTTGTTGTCTTAGTTTTTGATAATGCCAAATGAGCTTAGGTCCATTTGGACCTAATTTTTTTGTAACTGCGCTTCCCCAAAGCTTGGAAAGCCGACCATATTTTAGAATGTGTTCTGTGACATTTCAGGAACCATATTACGTACGATGTATAAAACCGAATGAGGAGAAGTCTCCTGTATTGTTCAACGACAAGCGTGTGGAGCATCAGGTCATGTACCTCGGTCTGTTAGAGAATGTGCGGGTCAGAAGGGCAGGCTTTGCCTATAGGATGGACTACACACGATTCCTTAAGAGGTTACACCTTATTACATTACAAGTCATGCACAGCATAGAAAGTATTATTGATCCAAGAATTATACAATTTGGGAACATATTTTTTCTGCACCAGTGCACTTTTCC
This sequence comes from Haplosyllis anthogorgicola, assembly GCA_038406195.1. Lineage (NCBI taxonomy): Eukaryota > Metazoa > Annelida > Polychaeta > Phyllodocida > Syllidae > Haplosyllis > Haplosyllis anthogorgicola. Next base: position 1,942 of record JBCAUI010157089.1, read on the forward strand.
CAGTAAACATTCATAGTGTTAGTTTTGCACCAACGTTCATTTAAATAGTCTTTATTCTGTAAACTTTGACAAATTCCAAATGAAAGAAACGTTTCGTGAAACAATAGAAAGAAATAAACCAATCACACAATCTTAACAATGTTGGTTCCGTTTCTAAACAGACGTTCATTTGTCAGATGTAGTGAGCTCAATGGCACCTTCAGTGGTATTTTAAAGGCTTGGGAAAGTTGAAATATTTCATGAACGTTACAGGTACAAGATGGTGTCTGAGTACACGTGGCCAAACTACGACGGTAACGACAAGGCTGGTTGTAAGGTGATCGTGGACGAGCAGGGGTACACTGACGATATTCAGTACGGCAAAACCAAGGTCTTCATTAAGAGTCCACAGACCGTGTTCGGACTGGAGGAGGCGCGATCCAAACTGATTCCAGGCATCGTTATCTTCCTACAGAAGGTAAGTCGGTGATAATGAACAAACAAAGAACTGGAGATTATGTGGCGTTTTGGCATAAAATAGAATTATTGGACTGTTCGGTTATGTGAAGCTTTTTTCTGCATAGGCTGCATCACTTCCAAGACGATCTTTTTTGTTAATTTTCACCCCAACTTTTCTGTTTCAAAAAGAATGATCTTGACAAGAAAGATTAATTAAGTGTAGTATAGAAGATACCTCGTCACTCGTCACTGTACAGTATCATTGTCTCACATTTTCGGGGCATGGATGCGATGGCTACTCAATGACCACTAGACACAGCTGGAACAAGATGCACCTTACACTGAATTTTATTCCGTAATTTTAGTTGTGGAGAGGAGCCATAGCAAGAAAGAAGTACAAGCAGAGACTTGCTACCATCAAAATCATGGAGTATTACCGCAAATACAAACTCAAGTCCTACATCAGAAAACTAGCCACAACATTCAAGTAAGTAACAAATTAAGTTTTCACACACATGTACTTAATTTTTGCAAGTCTTTAGAACTGTTTGACATTCATATTTTATTTGTGCCTTAGAGAAATTGTGGAACGCCGTGCATTCGTGTAAAATTAAAATGTTTGTTAATTATTTAGGAATGTACGAAAAACTAAAGACTTCGGAAAGAGTATCCGATGGCCAGCACCTCCAAAAGTACTTGCAGATTGGGTTACAACTCTCAAACGTGTACATGCCAGGTACGTTTTGTATAATTTTTCGAAGTTACATCGAAGGTAAATTTAGGTCCTTATGTTCATACAAAATTCACATCAAATGTAGATGAACTGAACTTTTATCAAAACTATTCTGCCATTGTTTTAATCATGAATAGTGACAGTCCTCAGCATTTATAGGTTGACATAAAAGAGTAAATATTTACCTATTATCTTATAGGTGGCGGGCATACATGATCATCAGATCGGTGCCCATAGAAGAACGTGCCTCCATGGAACTCAAGGTTTATGCAGCAGAGGTGCTGAAGGGGAAACGAGCCAACTGGGGATTCAACAGGAAGTGGGAAGGCCACTATCTGGCAAATGTAAGTACTTGAATAGTTTAGAAATTGTCCCAGAATATTATCGTTTTAGTCATAGGAACAACATGTACTTGCTTTATTTTGTAATTTCACTCCGAAAATAACTTGTGTAACAATAGATCTACATGATGCACATAAATGGCATGTATTTTAGAAAATGCAAGTGTTTCTTCACATCGGCACATTAATGTTTTATTGACAGAGTGAAGAGAACAGCAAGACGGTAGATGTCGTTTCATCCGTCAACACAATGAAAACTACGGATAAATTCAACAGAGTCCTCTTCACCTCATTCGTAAAAAAGGTAACAATTTAGCTTTTCTTGTGTGATTAGTCCATGTAATAATTCCTTGAGTATTTTATTCCTTTGGATTGATTATATTGCCCCATCCTAATCTCATGGCGCACTTTCTGGATTTGCTACTGTCCTATATTTTAAACGTATTCACTGACACATGTATTCCAAACCACTTAACTTGTTCCACACATTTTTTTTGTACATCAGGCAAACAAGCACAACAAGACGGCAGACCGCGCAGTACTCTTCACGGATAAGTTCATCTACAAACTCAACCCCAAAAACAAGTTTAAACCAATGAAACCAGGAATACCCATCACTGATGTAAGTGGCATTATAAATATCAAGTTTTGTCCATAATGCGCATCACTTTTTGTAAGAAATCAAATAATTGCAACACTTTTTAAAAAATATGTTTGGTGGACCGAGGCTCATTTTATGGGGCCACTGGTAGGTATCCTCTGTTTTGGATCTTGGGTGACTGCCCAGGATCTGTCGATGGACTTCTTACTCACCTGTGCTGTGTTTCTTAAGAGTCATTTCTGATTTGCACCCGTTTTCAATACGAATGTGTACTGTGCGACAGGCAACCAGGCATCCATTACTGTAGTTACAAGTAAATAACACGGAAACATTTACAAATATTTGACATTATAGATGACGGGTGTGAGTGTCAGTAACGAGGGAGACGGTCTGTGTATCGTGCATCTACAGGGCGGTAACGACTTGGTGCTGTGTCTGACCAATAACAAACACGATGAGCGCGTCGGTGAACTGGTTGGAACATTGTGTAAATTCTGGCATAGGTAAGGTTGAACCTGTCAAATTTCACGTTTTATCTACAGTAGGACCTCTTTTGTGCGACAGCCAAATGTGAATACACCTGGCTAGATACAGGCATCTGGTACATCACAGCAATATTTTAAGTTGCAGCTAATGTATTGTACAAACATTTTTGTTTTACAGGTGTAAAGATTAATTGAGGTAGATTGTTAATAATATAGTTCTATCTGTTACAGACAACTGAAGAGAGATTTACGGGTGATAGTGGGAAATCCACTCAACTGCATGCTTGGCGAGAAGCCCAAACCTATTTCTGTTACAACGTCGAAAGATGGACCTACGTTCAAGAAAAACGGACAAGGACTCGTGCTACACTGGCCAAACAGTCATTAGAACGTTGTCCAATGTAGAGTAGAAAAGTGATACCATGAGTTTGCTATATTACTGGTTTTTGTTCGAAATAGTGAATGGCATTGTTAAACCTTGAAGTAATGTTGCGCTGTGCTGAACGTTAATGCATGTGTTGCCAGGAAACACTTTGTTTTGTTGCTAGACTGATATTTGTGATATTTTAAGAAAAAACTCCTTCATGTTTTATTTTTCCTTCTCTAACTGGTCAATATGTGAGATGGAACAGTGATCTTAGTTATATAAATAATTTGTCAAATGCAGCTTCGTGAAATTATTTTCATGTTTGGTGTTTTGCTTATAAAACCTAATGACCTGTATATTTCCATATTTATATTTTGACTGATCCATGCCGACACTTTTCTTACTTGCATCATAAAATTACATTGTGCTCTTTTTGGAAAATTTAATTATGAAGTAAATGTATTACTCCATATTATCGCAAGTGATATTTGTATTTGAAAAAGCAATGCCATGTCATGCTAGTTAGATATGTAGCCAGTGCCAAGTTGCACTGCACGTTACGATATTGGGTGACTATGTTACCGTATTGTTATTGTACAGTAGTTATACAGTATAGCCGAATTATGTTTTCAGTTTTATCATCTGTGTTATTTTGTGATTTTCACCCTCGTTTGATGAAGTACAATATTTTTGTTTGTTACTATGGACTTTATTACTGCACACAATTCAGTGAAAGAATCATGAAAAAGAAATGTTTCACAAATGAGAGCACCTCTTTGTTAGACAATAACGTGCTTCTGCATCAGTTAGCAAGACTAAACATTGTATTAGTACTCCCATCAGTGCAAAATATAATGGTTATACCATATTTCTAGTAATGTCAAATTGGCAAAGTACGTGATTGCAATGAACAAATGTAATAATTAGCTGTATGTAATGTATAATACAAGGCAAATATCTCAACATGTAATAGTAACGCGTAAGCGTTCAATGCGTAATGTGTACATATGTGAAAATAAAATGTTTTTATTGCTTGAGACATATTCCCACAAATTAACATCGGGTGAATGTATTGTAACTGTAGTGTTTATGTTTTCCCAAAGTTTATTTCTGACTGTGTTGTCGACATGCATGTAATTGCATAATCTCTACTGGAAAAAATATGTAAATGTTGCACCAAAATATTGTTCTGGGAATGAATATAAAATACAAGCCTGCAAAATCATAGAAAGGATTTTAAAGTGGTTAATGAATTTTGATACCATTACTATCCATCAATGTCTTTGCCTGAAGGCATGCTTCACACTGGTAACATTTTAACGTGAGCCAAATGCATGAACTAAAACTTAACAGAACAAGTGGCTGTCCCTGGACAAATTTTGTTGCACACACTTAAACACGTGCATTTGAGTTAGCCAGTTGACTTTGTTTCAGTTGTCCACAAGCTTGCTGTTAATTAATAGTAAACAGTTAGATGTAAAGGTGTAAATAAAGTGCAATAAGGTATCCGAGTATTATACATGTATTGGCTTCCCTTGCAATTATATGTGATAAATGTTCGGTTGTTAATGGGAAAAATGACATTAAGACATACATGTACAGGCAATCCAAATCCAAAACAATGCATCAAAGTAAAATTGAATTCAGTTACTTCAAGTGATATTTTTTCAGTGAAAAGAACTCCTTTAGCAATTTTTATCTTTTTTATAAAGTGCATGAGTACTTACAATTTTAAAGACTTGTAAATAAGTTGTACATGTATAAATTTCCATGGGAGTCCTGTGTGAGTTTTCATGAAAATAACTTTAATTTCCCAATGCATGGACGTTTTCTTGTTTCGTTGTGGTTTTGACAGGAGTACCTTATGACTTGTATAGGGCATAGGAATCTTTTGAATTTTAAACGTCAATTGTGGTTGTTTAGTCATGTAAAAATCACATGAAAACCCGTGTAATTCAATAATTAATTATTCAAGAGGTCAGCGTGGTCTGGACCAGTTCGGATTTAACCGTTGAGTGTGTGTGTATTTTACATGTATCCTATGTATACATGTACATGTATAATCTGGAATTGGCTGGTATTATAGTTGGTCAAGAGGAAATACGTTTTTATTGTATAATAGTATAATATATACCGGTTTATATGTATATATGGCTTTTTGCTAGTCATAATCTTCACAGTAATAATCATGTTATTAGGTTCCCACAAATCCAACTAAATCTGCGCTTATATTTTGTATTATCTAGTGTTAATTGTCAGAAAGCTCCAATTGAACTCTCTTGATAAATTGTTTATCTGCTTGTAGGTTTTCACCACAAAAGTACCATAAAGTTTCTACATGCGGAGAATTTTGTGGCAAAATGGTAGATAACGTGTGTAGTTGACTTACGCTGTTACAAGACTTGTTCCAAGATGTAGAATTGTGCATGTGTAAATATGGGTCCAGGTAAATGTGCATATTATGACATACATGTTTGTATTTTAATTAATGCGTCTATTGCAAAAATCCCACCTGTATTTTATGGTCACTAAGGGGCATTTAATACCGCTGCTTCTATGTAGATGAATAGTATTACTTGACTTACGAATTATATACAAATATAATTCATAATACATTCCTTTCTGTGCAACATGAAACAATATGTGTAACGTTCTTAGGCAAACAGACAACGACGGAGACATGCTTGTTAAATCCCCGGATATCATGTATCTTCATATCAAACCAAAAACACTAGAATTTAGAAACGTGACGTACAAAGTTATGTGCAATGAATGAAAGTTATGCAGTGGATAGGGTGTCAGCGTGAAAGAATATCCTTTTCAGAATTTAATCCGGTTCTGATATAATGTTTCATGGTGCTGAAATGTGCTTACCAATGCTATGCAATGCAATCCTTATTGCATGAAACAATTATTTTTGCGAATATTAATTTTAATGGGAAATTTAAATGGGGCCAAAGAACATAAGTTTACATAAATTACGTGTAAATACAGCAGCTCAAACTTACATTTTATTCTTCCACCCATGCTTACAAAGTTAAATTGTTCGTGAAAATTAATATTCACAAAAATATTTTTACTGTTCACATTCTATGCCTTACAATGGGCCTTGGTCACTATATTTAGTAGATAGATTTTCATATTATAATATATACAATTCTTTATTTGATAAACATTTATTTCAGAGAGTTGTGTAGATTATTTTTGTATAAATATATAATAATAAACAATAAACTATTGCTAATTATTAAACTAGTTATTTTTATTACGTGTCAAGTATCACAGCACAAAAGGATAATTTTTCCTGGAATAAATATTGCCATTCGGATTCATAAAAAGTATTGCCGCACACTGTCATGGGCAGTGTGAGATCTAGAGAGCACACTTGCAACAATGTGGAAATTGCCCAGTTTTTTTATTAAAAAATAATACAGTGAAATTAAAGGAATGTAATTCTATGCAGCTTACAGAAGTGCAAAGTAAAGGATTCACGTTAAGTGACCACCTAATTTTAATGAAACGCATTCCTTTAAGTATCTACATAACATTGCACGTTCTTGTGATAGATTAGACGAAACGCATTCCTTTAAGTATCTACGTAACATTGCACGTTCTTGTGATAGATTAGACCAAGTTTCCTTTCCATTATTAAAATCGTCTAGGATAAATATTTCATTATTTTTCAAGGATATTCACATCGTGAGCAGTACGGGCGTGTTATTGAGATGAGTTCCGAATGAGAAACAGTTACCTCCTCCACCCAACACAACGATCTCACGGCTGGCCTGACCGGCTGATTGCCGTAGTATTGCAGAATGATTGTGAAGCATAGTTATGGGGTCGTTGTGCTCTCCTATCACTTTGTACAACTGAAATTTCAAAGTACACGCCATGAACCTTCTACTACAGTAGAACCTGTTTTGAGCGACATGTTGTCTTTTACGACACTTTTTCCACAGAAGTAACACGGTTTAGACCAGTTTAAATGCCCCTGATTTGAGCGACATTCTGCCTTTTACGACACTTTTGGATTGGAAAAGTTTGGTGTCGCTCAAAACAGGTTCTACTGTACAACCTATTTAAAGGCTATTTTGAAGTTTCTGCTGCTACATATATTTATCTATCTAGCCAACTGAAACTCAGCCATTAAATGAGCTCTTATTTACAACATAATGAGGCAGTAAAAGTTAGCAGTAGCACCCATCCTCTAAAATCATTGAAGTCACAATGCAGTGGTAAATCAGTAATCTACAAGAACATGGAAACGGTTAGCTTATTACCTTTCTGAGCAGTTATGTTAACAGTTCCTTCTGTGGCCGCATAGTAAATCCTTACATGGTACAGTCTTGTCCGTAAATGCAAATAACCAGTAAAGCATAATCCTTTCTTTGGTCATAAACTTCCACTTATGGAACTATTTGCACGTAGTGGCAACACAACTACTCTCTACAAGTATCCCTGGAGATGTGTTAAATTAGCAGTTACAATCTCTCTGTGTTGCATATTTGATGTATGCTTGATGGGTCAAGCCAAGTGACCTTTCAGTAAAAATTACTGTTTGCAATAAATGCGGATTTTCAATTGGGAACTGTGATGGCAGCCGATGACAAAAAACGCGTAGTACAAGTTAATAATTAGGGCAGAACCGTGATATTTGACGAGAAAGCCCTATTCTAAAACTTGTCCATTTCTGACAATGTAAAGTGTATATCAAAAGAGGCACATACTCGTTTCTTATTCAAAAGCTTTTCATACTCTCTGCCAGGCAAAAGGTCAATATCAATGAATACAAAGTAAATCTTTTCGGCTACAGCCCCGCTAGAGCTATAATATAGTTTGCCTAAAAAGGAACCAAGCTCTATTGACAATACCTGTAAATTCTACAAGAAATTTTACCGACGTTCCTCAACAAAGTTGTGCTTAGTACAGAAACAAACTTAACCTTTGTGGCTGTTTCAGTTTTTTTAACATCCGTTAATGCATGTTGGTTTCTTGTAAAACTCAACGTACACAAAGATCATTGCATAAAAATAAATGCAAATGTTCTTGAAAAGTCATTTTAGTCCTGTCTTTTTGCTTTAATAAGAAATATGTGTAAAGCTTAAATGTAACCAACAAGTCTGTAACATACGAAAAAGGAGACTGTGAAAATTGTGTGCAATATTATTCCTCAATATCACAATCCACTCTTTGCACAGTATTGCGACTTTACATCTGACGAGAAATCAACTGATTTTGGTACAGATCAAACTTCGCTTTTGTTTATTTTCTCCAGCATGGAAAGAACACGAAAATTTCATGCATTCACCTGAAGTTACTTTTCAGTTTTCACCGATGAAAATCATTAAAGATTTATGTCTACGAAAGTATTGATCTTTCACCAAAATCTCTCATGCATAATTGCTCTAAGCGCGATTGATACCTTCAATTGCTGCACAAACCACTTGACTCTTGTTCCCCAATCCCTAAAATTTCAATTTTGATTCCGTTTGCATCCATAATCCATTACTTTGGATAGGAGGCTCCCTTGCACCTGCGTTTAAGATTTTCCAATAACGCATAGGGTTCCATATTATCGGAAATAATAATATCAATAATTAATCCAACGTGACAATGACCCAATTCAACATCAAAGTAAAATCGTTCATCAATGTGGCCGTGAAATTTTTCAACCAATGAACTAATTTATCTAATTAACCCGATTTTTTTTCAAGTTTGTAGACATGACAGCACATACTGTACCTGTCGTAATGTTATAAAATGTTTATACCACCATCATGGCTTTAAAACGTATACCAAAACATCAGCAAATTAAGAATATTTATGAGCTTTTTCACCACAGTATTTTACCCTCGTTTGTAGGGGTCTCAGCGGGTACCGGAGCATTCGCGGATAGTAAAATCTAGCGGGTACCCGATACATTGAATTTCTACCCGTTACCCGTGACCTATTTTTCAGGTCCAATATCACTCTCAATGTATCGTAGACAGACATACTTCAACTGATGATAATTTACTCTTGTGATAAATTAATCACAAAAGACAAAGAAATTCTTACTACTTAGATTTAAAATAATAATAGCATAACATTTAATATGTGAAACTTTTGACGTTAATGTAAGGCGAGATTACAGAAGACTTTTTCCACATATAACAATCAGCCTTTTTTTGACTTTGAGCAGTAATACTAAAACGTGGCGGGTACCCATGCCCCGGGTCGAATAGTGGATGTCGAAGCTCCGGGGTAGCAAAAATGTACCCGTGCGACCCCTACTCGTTTGAGCAAAAGCACCCTCAAGTATTTTCTCCTAAATTAACCAGCAATTTTGCCACCGTCATGTCATCTCTCATTTGTGACATGCCCGTAGACATCTTCCCTACACTTTTACTCTCCATTTCACTTGCCTTTGTTAAAAGTCTTGAAGTTACCTTCTAAACCCTTGACCCTCCATAACCAAATATCTTCTTTGTAAAGTTATCCGACAATTTAGCTCATACTGCTTTAAACTTTTAGATGGATATCTGTGATACTGGTACAGAATTTTACACCAAGGTTATTGGGAACTAAAGCATCCCACATTCCTTCTCTTACATTTCTTCTTTTTACTGAAGTTTTTTTTGTGGTCTTTTTCAAAAGCTATTCAACAGCCTAACAGCTATTCACCTGTAAAGGAAAATTTCTAGATGAGATATGTACAAATGGGTTGTCATATTGAGAATTAAACTTATTAAAGAATATAACTACAGAACTGGTTGGAAGGTCACCGCAACTATATTGCTAATAATACAGTAAACATTGTCTGGTCCTGAATCGAAACCTAAAGGAAATCTTTTGTATGGCACATTAGCACACATGTTTCCCTGTATTTATTCGACGTACCTCCTGAAATATACTGGTTAATTTCAACTGAATTTACCTAGACATTCATAATTCCACTGACTCTCCCGTGTAAAAACGACATCCAATGTTATTAAAAATAGGTCCAGATGGACCTGAGCTCATTTGGCATTACAGAAAAAAAATAAGACAATACAGGCCACAATATTACATGGCTACAAATAAAGTATCAAAGTAAGATCAAATCTCAATTATGTGAAAGTATCAAAGTAAGATCAAATCTCAATTATGTGATCTATCAAAAGCACAAATATGCCTGCCGAATTGGAAATATTAGTGATATCAGTTTTATATTTACTAGAAATAAAGGTGCTGTATAGGTGCATACGCATACCAAATATGGAAGCTGTATCATTAACTGTACATCCAGAAGTAAGGCTCAAAGAAAATAACAAATATGGCCACCAATTTGAGAATAACGGTCATAGCAACACCGATGACGACAATGCCGACGACGACGACAACACTGACGACAACTGATGACGGGCAATTCATGATTCTATAGGCTCTTTGGCAAGTACGCCAAATGAGCCAAAAATGCAGGTTTATCAGTACATTCCAATCAGAATTATGAACCTTTTTTTCCTTTCCAGACACTTCCTCACATTTTTTTAGAAGTCCAAAACTTTAAAAATAAATTGTACACAGAGATCTGAGACTCCTTTTTTTTTGCTTAAATATTAATTTCAAAATTTAACGGTGATTCTCGTTATTTAGACCTGCTCTTACAGATGTGAAATACCCTTTTTTGGCCAAATAAAATTGGCACCAAATAAAAGACCATGGTCTTATAGTTGAGGTAACATCTGCAGAATTTTAAAGGATGTATCAAGAAACATTTTGTTAGTAATTACAAGGCAAGTCTCACCCAAAAAAAGCCACAAGTAGCTGGTAAAACGAAGTTTTTTCAGACTTCAAACAACTTATACCAGAACATTGCTTTAGACCATGGTCTACATATTGAGTCAAAGTCCTTTTTTATACCATGATCTTTTATTTAGGGGGTCTAAATAACTAGTCTGTGGTAGGCGGTTCTTGTTGGCACAGGCGACTAAAATCTGTCGCATTGAAATTCAATAAATGCATGGCATGAACGGAATTTAAATATAGGTCATTCAAATAAATCAATACGGTGAAAATAAGCTCTTTTCATCAGCGAATTACAAGTGAGAGCAGATGAGGAGCATATTTCTGGCCAGCATTTTTTTTTTTTTGGTCTTGACCAAGCAACTGAAATCGACAGCATTGACATTGTATTCAACAGACAATGAAGTACTTGGCCCGCTTAAAGTGCTGCTAATTGCCCCTGGAATGCAGGATGTTAAAATAAAAGCAGTTGCAGTCTTATCTGTGAAAAACTACTTTTTTTTCCAACGAAATGGTGTGTGCATGCTCTTAAAACAGCAATTAAAGGAATCTACCAATGGGAGCACAAGAATGAATCTGACAACAATATCTACACTAATGGCTTCAACCCTTATGGGGACCTCCAACTTTGATGTAGAACCGCCAAACTCTTAATCTTACAATGCTGGTCCAGCCACATGTCACCACTCTCAACGATAGTTCAAGTTGACCTGGATAAAGCCGACGCTTTTGCTGGCGTGCCACTAAAATTACTTCACAAAATCATTACAAATATAAATAAATCCTGTTCTTAAGATATCTATAACTCTCTTCCTCTTTATTCGTTTTCTTCTACGTTTAAAACAATCTCCTCTTAAAATAAACAAAGTGGGCAGTACAACAGGCCGAACACCAAATTTTGCGGGGGTGCCCCTTTGCAGGCGTGAGATCCACCTCGATTTAAAACCCATGAGGAAGGTCAGCGGGGTAATCAATGGCCCCACAAATGGATAGCTAGTCCAGCAAAAATAAATATTTAAAAAAAAAAACATGTTCTGGGTCGAGAAACGATACGCCGTTTGTTACGATTGTTTCATCACTTGTGACATGTAGATGGCGTATCATCAATACATGTACACTGAATATGTGCACCAAAAATTAATTAAATGTAGTTTTGACGCATCTATCTAGTTACGCTGTCAGATGAAAGTGTCAAAGCTTTCATAACTTTTTTTCCGTTCCGAGAAATTTGGAAGCCATTTCTGGTACACCATCAAAACTTATATTATCACATGATTACTTCAAATGTTTTAGGATCTCAATGCAAATGAAATAAAATAGGTCCAGATGGACCCGAGCTCATTTGGCATTATCATAAACTAAGTCAATATTGGGCACAATATTACATAGATACAAATAAAGTGTCTAAGATCAAATCTCAAATATGTGCTCATTGAAAAAAACACAAATATGGCTGCCAAACTGGAAATATAGGTGACCTCAACACAATTTTTTTTACAAAAATAAAGAGGGCATTTAGGTGCATAAGACTGCCAAATATGAAGTCTGTATCATTAACTGTGTGTCTAGAAGTAAGGGTCAAAGAAAAAAACAAATATGGTTGCCAATTTGAGAGTGAAGGTCACAGCAACATAATTTTTGCTAGGCTTTGGGATAGGATATAGGTGCATATTTGTGTAAGATGTGAAGTCTCTGTGATCAACAGTGTGCTCAGGGTAGCTGTGCACAGACAACATTAACGCTGGCAACGACAACAATGACGATGACGGACAATTCATGATTCTGTAGGCTTTTTGGCAATTATGCCAAATGAACCAAAAAATAAAAAAAAATTTTTAAAAAAATCTTTGTCTCCAGAAAATATATTAATTTTAATGATAACTTTCTGTTTCAGTTAAAAAATTGCAACATTGCAGGGGTAAGCCGTATTTGATTTTGCGTTTTTAAAATGTTTAAACAAATTTGTATGTAACTTGAGGGATATCATCAGCCCTTTCTGCTAACTCCAGTGACATATATTGTTATCTTTCATTTACATAAAACAACTACAGCAAATGAATTACAGTGGGATCTCCTTTGAGCGACACTCTCTTGTAGGTACCTTATGGGTGTCATATTCTAGCATTAAATGTATGTAATCGTATCTCTTTCGAGCGACACCCTCGATTTACGACACTGTTTATCCTCTCAGAAAGTGTGATAACATCAGTTTCTGATGGCCTACCAAAATGGCTCCAAAATTTTAGTATTTAAGTGTTATGTCGAAATAATTATAAATTGCCGTGCCATTAAAATGTCCTCTTTAGAATTTTAGAAAGTTTTTGTCAAATGCAGCTACACTGATTCTAGGACATTTCGGTCACACAAAAGTTTTCAGGTTACCATATGTTAAAATTTAACTGTCAACAAGTGTCCACGAAGGAAAAACCGGAACGGAGGGGGGGGGGGGGGGGTCCTTCACCTTGACACGGTGCAACTTTTATGGATGTCGTGTACCACAAAGTGTTGCTTGGTCGTATCTACCAGTGACATTGCAAGGCAATCTGATTTATTTTTAACTTAAGATCTTATTGACAATTATGGGAAGTTTTACTTTTATAATTCAATCTTTCCCCGACTGCCGCAATAATATTTGTGTAATGTGATCCACCTCATTAAAACATAGGGCTGATGGACCTCAACCTTTCATTTACAGTGTCAACAGCGTCTCATATTTCTGGTGAAATATTTTAGCGAATCAATGAATGGATGGTGGTTCGAAACTTGGAATGTTGAGGGTTACGAGTGGGATGGGTGGGTTGGTATTTTAGTACTTGTCTAACTTAGACGACATATAAACATAAACAAGCTGGCTGGCCGTGAAAGTACTATCCAAGCTGTACCTTCAATGCAGGACTGGAATTACCTGTTCTTTTTGCAGGTCCCCCATTTTACACTTTTATTCAATAAAGCAACACTACTAATGAAGGATCTAGGACGATTGGGGCTCACGTGGCCTCAGACTTACAATTTTCCAGATATCATCAGTTACGAGAGTTACTGGACATAAAACTGAAGAAATGAGCTTGGGCAGTAAGGTATCACCCTATATATAATGAAACTTGTTATAGAAAATGAATTTCATCATATATAATGAATTTGTGCTTACATCTGACATGACCTTGTTTTGATTGGGCTATTCAGAAGGTGTGATTCCATGCTGTGATTGACCTTGAATTGTAAACATTCAATTGTAAGCATCCCATCAAGAAAGAAATATTTTTTATATTTGGGTACTCCCTTACAAAGTTCTGAAGTCGATCCTATGCACGGTACTCTATTCGCTCGTCGGCGAGGTGTAAATTTAGACCTCGCGAGGTGAAATGCTTGTAATCCAATAGTGTAAATTTTGACAAATTAGCCTCTCGCAGTTTGTTGACCAATAGCGTGAAAGATCTGATCCTCACCAGTCCACCTTGGAGAGATGGAATCTTAACTCGCGAGGGATAACCTTTCCGATAGAGTACTCGAGAGGTACTAATTTAGTAAATTTACACCTCGCCAAATTTCAATAGAGGACCGCCACTCGCTCGTCCAAGAGGAAATCCTCGATCCACCTAACACAGTAAGGGATCAGACAAGATTTGTTACTTGGACTAAAATAATTTATGTCGTTACGTCATTTTCCGGGTAGTCGCCGCTGATTGGTTCCTCATTTTGTAAACAAAAACACGTGTCATGTCGGTAAAAGTTGTTAAGTCTGAAGAATACAAGTGACATAAAAGTATCATTGTGATTCTGATTTACCACTGTATTAAGTGAAAGGGTCAATTTATGTAGTTTTCCCTTGTTAAACATTGTGATAGACAACATATACTGGTCCACATTTCTTGTCCACAGTTCTGGTTATGTCTTAAATAAACAAGATCAGAATGGTGGACAAGGAATGAGCACCAGGAATGTCACCTTTTTAGATAGGCTCACCCAGATTTGTTTTGTGGACCAGACATTGCCACCTGTTTTTCTTACCAAAATTGATATTGCAGACCAGAATATGTTCAAAATTTACATAAATTGACCCTTTCACTTAATATAGTGGTAAATCAGAATCACAATGATAACTGTCACTTGTATTCTTCAGACTTAACAACTTTTACCGACACAACACGTTTTTGTTTACAAAACATCAGCCAATCAGCAGCAATATGGGGTCACAATTTCGAGTCGCCGCTGGTTGGCGGGTTGCTCATTATTGTACTCCAAGTAACAAATTGCGACCCCTTAGGGATCACTCTCAAATATAATTTCAATGCATGCATTCATTGCACATAGGTATTTTCAATTTGTACTTGTTACTGACAGCATAAAACAGGAATGTGTTGCTTAAATAAACAATTTTCATGTGGTCAGTAATTTTAATCCTTGTCAAATTTACCGACACTTCCCAACTTTTAAACGACGATTTGTGATTGTCAGGTGTTTTCCTTTGAACTTTTTAAAGTTGATTTGGCACAAAGTTATACAATTTTAACACCCTCAAACTGTACAAACATAAATCACGGCGTAATCACTTGTATTTTTGGATACTTTAGCATTCATAAAAAGCAGTACTTACCTTAAAAACAATCAAATTACATTTAAAAACTTTTAAAATGTTTACAGCCTGGGCGCCATTTTGTACACGCGAAAACTAGGTCAATCGCAAAAAATGTTTGGAAGAAAACTTCGAAAAAAAAGTGACATGGCTTGTCTAGTTTACTCAAGTTGTACACAATTAGATTCGCATTTTAACTGGTAATAACGGAAATTATTTAGGTTGTGTTTAATAACAATAACATGCAACAAATTTAGAACTGATATAGTGCGTCAAATTTGATATTTGGTCACGTTGGAAGGAAACTTCGAGAAACGAAATAGTCGGTTGAAGAAAAAATCACACTGCGAACTCAGTCTTGTTGTTTTTTGGCGGGAGGTATACACGAATTGCCAGTTTATGCAAATTAATTGGGTCAAAGGTCACTTGGAGGCAAGTACTGGTTTTGAGGGTGTTTGGTAGCAAATAGTGCTAACTTCTTACTTCAATTCTCTGAAAATAATACCACCAAATAACTAT
>JBCAUI010157200.1:0-17762 GCA_038406195.1 Haplosyllis anthogorgicola
AAAGTTTGGATGCATTAATTTTATGGGTGATATTTGTGGATTTAAATTGTAAGTTATTCCCCCAGAGCAGATGCTGGTATGCCATAACCGTGCGAAGCACGGGTTCCACCTAGTTACTTTAAAAACCCTACAGCGTCAGAAATACTATTCACAAGCGCCAGGTGAATATCTTGTGATGGCGTGTCTGACTCTAAAAATTCTCTAAAGGTTTTCCTTTCCCTGGTAACCACTCCTGTTAGGGTGCATCTTCTGACGTGTCATTAATGTCATCCATATGGTGCATTCTTATGGCAGGTGCATTCTTATGGCAGATTTCTTTCCAATAGATAAAGAGATTAAAATCAAGAATATTTACCGGATCATTTCCGAACATAAACGCCAAGTGTGGTTCTGAATACATTTGCATAATTCATTTCGTAACAATATTTATATGATAATCACATGGTGGGTAAACAAGTACGTTTTTTCTGAATGCAAGATTCCTGCCTGTAACTGCAGTAAAATAGTACAAGTCATAATGATGTATCTTTAAGTAAGCAACTGATTTTCTTCTTTCTTATTTAAAATTAATACTGCAGTAGTACGAACCAAAATAACTAGAATCTGTATTACTATGCTGTGATTTCTGGGATAGGGTCAATCATCATTATTAAACCTATATTGCTGCACTGAAAAGAAAGTCAAAATTTACGTACGATTTGAACTGTATAAACAATTGCCAAAATACTGTAATTTCATTTGCACCTTAAAAAGACCGAAAAACATAAATATGTACATAGATCTATTAAAGCATTACTAAGTCAACGAATGATCAAAAATCTAAAGTTTATTAGTTTAACATTGCAGTTCATATGTGCTGGCACCTTTTCGTATTCAACATCAGATTTTAATTCCTTTGCTGGTTCTGGGCCAACTGTCGTCTTGAGAGGCAGTGCAAAAGAGGCAGTGCAAAATTTTAATTAATTATTGGCGCCAATAAAAGCACACCATGACACTCTATTGTTTCACAATAGCTGCTGAAATTACTATCAATTTGAGAACGTTTCAGAATAAAAAGATCTCCAGCTAGACTATAAGGGGCTACAAAAGGCATTCCAATGCCAAATTCCTTAATTTCTCTTTTGTCTCTCTATCAGTCTCTGTTGCTCCAACTTTATTTTCTGTTCCAGCAGGAGATGCTGTTCGACTGCAGACACTCCTGTCCCCTTCCACCTCCAGAAAAGAATATATAAAAAGATGAATACAAAGACATTTCCAATTGTATTGTTCCAAAATAGATGAGAGATTGTTATCCGCTCTAAATAATTTTCAATAAAGACATTATTTGATTAATATAATCGTTATGACTTGTTGAATTTTGTGAAAGTACAATGTTTCCAGTGAGTTCTTGTATTGTAAAGTAAAAGTCTTTTGTTATGAAAGACTGTAATAATTGAGGTTTTCCCAAATTAATTTTTGCTTGTCTGATTAGGCTCATTAGCCTAATTTTCTCGCCTAATTAGGCAAATAAGTCTAATTAGACAAACAAATATTAATTTGCAAAAACCTTGAATCAGGGTTGTTACAAATGAAATTTAAATTTTCACGTGGCTGGTTTGACTCTAGTGGGTCTTACGGAAGACCACAGCCTGTTCCAAAAAATGGTAAATTGAATGATTCTACCAAAAATAGTTAAATTGGTAGTTGCTTTTCTGTCGGTAGTATCGACAGTTTTTGCCCGTCTTAGCATGTTGACACGTGGAAGACAAACTTCCACAAAAAGTGCAAAAAATGCAAAGAACAATCCTATGCTGAGAATGGTGAAGATTGCGATCATGTCAATAAGGTTGAGGGCTCGTGAAGAGGTAGATTTATTTTGTGCGAGTTTACATAGATCTACAGGTTTATGTTTCCTGTCCCAATAGGAAAACAGTCCTCCTTGCGCCATACTCTCTAACCTAGATTGTGAAAATAAAGGGAATATATGTACTTAAGGAATGTCTTTCGCAATAGAAGAATTCAACTGAGAATGAATGATTCTATTGACGATTAAACATTTCAGCCAAAGTTTGAAGTGTTCAAAATCAAAAGATTAATCAGGTAACTCTCATATTCCTCTCAATCCGCCACAGCTTAAAACGGATATTGAGTAGACAAGGTAGATGGAGTATAAATAGATAAACGGAGAAATGTTCAGTTTCACTTTATTTCGTCCCCAAAATCATTTGAATCAGATAAATACTTTGCGCACACTTACTTTCTGTCGAAAAACTGTTTGAAAGGAGATTGTGATGGGAACGCGATACCAAAGCTGCTTCTGAAGAACTTCTCGGGTATGAGAGCTGCTTTGCAATCTAAAGCAGGATCTGCTAAGTACATCTGCTCTAATAAGGTTTGGTCACCTGGTAAATGTATTATAAATGAAGAAAATTCTGTTAATTTTGAAACAAGAAATTTTGGGGTTAATTAATAACACACCAAGAAATTCTTGTGTTTCAACATTAATAAGGTAAACCTTTAAGTTGGCAGAAAATTTTGAATGTAGTTACTACATCAACATTGACTGTTTCAGAAGGATTAGACTTGCCCATTTAATATTTTATCCAGTTCAGTTTATTCGACATCCTTTGCCTTTATTTCTTTTAGATGAACAATTATTTTATGGCATCTAAACAAGGACAAGAATTGGAGTCTATCCATAGCTAGTCCGCACAAAAGAAAGGTTGTACTCACTAATAGCTGCGTAATTCTCATTCGATTTGAATTTTTCCAGGCAGTTTGGTTGAGTTGAACACAAGGAATTCTCACTTACTACCTTTTGCCATAGTTTAGCATTGACACCTCCTTTACTGCCCTGCATGTACACAAAATACAATGTACGGTCATAGTTCTTTAATTTGGAAATAATGGAAATTCACACAACCTATTTTATTGACTGAAATTTTATTGTTCACAATGTGAAATGTAAAACCTGAACTTGCATAAATTTAAGAATCGATTGACAATTATGATCATGTTCATGTGCTGCTGCAGATGTTTTTGTTCAAGTAAAAGACACAGCATAGAATGCTATCGTCACAAAATGACATTAATTTCAGAAGCTGAGGTTAAACGATATGCATCACGATGGAAAAAAGCTTTTAAATAGAGTAAGATGCAAAAGAAGATTAAACTGCATTTAAATTTGCACCAGAGGGTGAAAAATTTATCAGTCAGTACAGGAAAATACGGTATGCTGTGAACCTCAAACTGTAGTATGAGTACACTACCACTGATCAAGTGAATGATTGGCTGTACACAGTGTCTCAGGGCTTTCCTAACTCTTGCCGGATTTCATGAGAATTTCTTGCTGGGGCAAACACGACGTACATTTAAATTGTACCAATTTCCTGTAATGTTTGGAACAATAGCACATCAAAACTGTAAAAAGACTAGAACGATAGTTCTGAGACTTCGGATATAGTTTATTAATTCTTGATAACTCTTACATGAAATACGTGTAGTCTCATCAAAGGTACAAGTTGAACTGAATAACTAAAGATGGCTACTAATGATGCTATGATGCTAATGCATAATTCTAATTAACCAATAAGATAGTCTATAGACTGTCACGTGACTTGCAGGTGCAGGCAAAGGTGGGAAGCCTGTAGTGCCTCTGGTATTAACTCTAACTGCAGTCTCAAACTGCAGCACCTCTGGCAGAGACTCTAACCGAAGTCTGTCCGTTGACAAATGGTAAATATACTTTAAGTGTGATTGGGTATGTTTCCTGTCCGTAAAGGACAGCTGAGAATTGGGGAACTGAATCTATCCTGAATGCGATCCGGGACCCCCCTCCCCCGGTCAAAAGTTTATTGATGTAGTTTGCTCAGTTGAATCGACTTTTTGTAAATGTCAGAATTATTCAAGCTTCAGCATGCAGACAGTATATTATCGCAACTTTAGCATCATTTGAGTATCCACTGTGCAATTTTAATGATTATACAAAGTCTTCAGTGAAGTGACACAGAAAGGGCCAGATTTCGTCTTTGAAATTAATATGTCGCATCAAGGGGACGATTTCCACTTTTGATTTGAATCCCATTCCATGTGAAGTGACCTGATTTGAATGCCGTGCTGTTTTAATATTTCCAGATTCGACATATTTCAGATAAACAACAAGAAACAGTGTCCAGTTTATCCTGGTGTTTTATTGAAAAAGAAAACTTGTACATGGATCAAAATAAATGTTTCATCCAGCTGCTGTTGGTACTTTGTTTAAATTACAAGCAATTTTGTCGGTCCAGATTTAATGAACACTGTAATTTAAACGATCAATTTTGTAGTCCAAATTTAATGAAAGCTGTTTAACATCCCAAACAATTTTAAGTGTGTGTCTGGAGTCGGGTACCCTGAAAAGTAATCTGAAAGTTGCCAAATTACGAGCTGCATTCGTCTAAATTTGTTTTTTTTTATCTTGCAAAGTATTTGTGACACCAGGATATATTTTATAAC
Source organism: Haplosyllis anthogorgicola (assembly GCA_038406195.1). NCBI lineage: Eukaryota > Metazoa > Annelida > Polychaeta > Phyllodocida > Syllidae > Haplosyllis > Haplosyllis anthogorgicola. Next base: position 4,474 of record JBCAUI010157200.1, read on the forward strand.
CAATGTTGAACTAAACGTTCAAGCAAAAAACTTAAACAATATTTAGTTGACGTCATTCATTGCAGAAAATATGTGCGAAATGCTGAAATGTAACTTGTTAATCGCAACCTCTACATTATTTCACACTATATAACCCTGGTGTTACAATGATTTCTTCGACACAATGTTAAAATTTGAACGGTTCCTGATGAAGACACAATAAGTCGAAACCGGTAAATCTAGAAGGCCGTCAAGAAACATACGTATCAACTAGACCAGTGTTTGGTGCCTATTTTTCCGAAAATGTTAAAATTTGTCAATGTTCACACTATTACATATCGGCATTTCCCATTAGAACCGAACTGAAGCAACTCTTTTTATCACTCATACAAAGTTGGCATTAGACTGCTAATAAAATACTCAAGGTTTTCTTGCATGTGGGAAAACACAATGAAGCAAAAATAAGGTTTAGATAGATAGATAGTACATCTAAATTATATAAGACGATTACTTTGTACAGACTTTTAATTACATTATTGTCACATTTTACTATCCTAACAAGAACTGTACAATTTCCATTTCCCCTAAAATTAATAATGCTATTTATTAAAATTGAATTTTTTCTAAATGTGTTTAAAATTATGGAAAATTAAAATATGTCTACCCTCGGTGTAACATATAATACAGGGTCACAAAACCTGACAATATACAACTCTTGGCTAAGTGAACTCAACTACAGAAATAGATGACTAAACTCCTGAACATACTACATTTTACTTAATCACATATAAAAATAATGCAAATTGGTAAAATCAATTTTGATCAAGTATTCGTTCTTCATCATACCTGTAGTTGAGTTAACCGAGTAGTTTCCTTACAAATGTCATATCTTATCCACGTTACAAATAGCAGCTAATATAATACAATGTATACTCCGCACAATGCATCAATATATCGTACAACTTTAGTGCAGTACATGTACATCTGTGCAATCAAAGGTATCTACTATGAGAAAAGAAATCTCTGGAATGTTTCATCATTTTTGTAGGTCATCAAATGGTCTCGTGAGAAGATTCATAAATAAGGTATGATTACGACAGCTTGCTTTGAGCAAAATTACAAATTACGATGAAAATATCATGAATTGGTAATTGACGAGAAATGAGCAATGCTTTAAAATTCAACAAAAAAATTCTTTTTAAAATTAAACTGTTCCATAAATACATGATCATTGGTATGTCTAATCAAAAGCACCAAATAAAACATACTGTACATAGGTTGAGATGGCACGTTACGGCCAGGTAGAGACTCTGTATATCTTACTTTTCTGTAATAACATGCATGTGAAAAACTCCACTTATTAAGTATTTGAACTGTTCAATATATGTATTTCTAAATGTACAACATATACGATTAGGCTTTAGATGTCCAACTTTCTGTCTGGACTATATTCTCAAGTCTTTGAAATTTGGACTTCCGGCATGTTATTACAGGAAAATACTGAATTCTTAATGTATTTGACATCATCTTGATTTCACACGTTTCATTAACAATAAGGGTTTTTTGTGCATTATCAATCAGTGATGTGAAAAGTGTTTAAATACCAGATTTAAAACCTCATCTAGATCATAAAAAAGTGATAAAGTTCATATCATAATAATAAAATTACTGTTAAAATATGTACCATGATTTTATACAGTATCACTATAAACATACATTTTATATATATACGACTTATCAACAATAACATGCAGATAAATAATATGAGATTTTTCCTCTAGTACCCTAAATAAAACCAAAGCAAACGGCTTTTATATCCAAATATTAGTAATTTCCTGCACTTCCTAACTCAATAAGTAATTTGTCAGTCTTATTACATAAGTGGTAATTTTGTTCACATGAAGAGGTAAATATTTACAGTTGGGGTATTTTACAAGGATGTGCATTCCTACATGCATACAACTTTCAAGAGGAGCAAATTTGCACTTAACACTGTGATAAATATCAATTATCACATATTCATCTTACTTGGAATTCTCTAAAGTATAACGCAAGATGTAAATGTCATCATCATATCTCGTATTTGTATTTGTTATGTGAAGACTGTTCTTGGAGGTTGGGCCTCTTTTATCTGTCTTTGCTTATTAAAATTTATTCACACGCATACTAAATTGAAAACACTTAAGTGACAAAAGAAAACGACCAAACGTCGGTATCTGTTGTGTATTTTTTCATCTCGATACTTGTTTCTGTTGGTCACTTAAGAGTTAACGCTTGCAAAGTATCACGATGAGGCCATGTCATTTTAGTTGAGATGAATAAGTTATGTGTGTATATCATGTGGCAGTTTAATCTTCTCTGTGATAAGGAGATCAGAATGATAACGTCGAGTCGTCCCATTCAAGCTCTCTGTCTTTTACACCCTGTAAAATAAAAACATAGTGTAAAACACATGCAAGATACATATTCTGAAAACTGCGTGCTATTTCTGTTACACTGTAAATAAGATTGGCAACCCACCATGTTTTACTTCAAAAATCTCATAAACGTATTTGTGCTTGGAAAGAGTAACGATGTCCATGCTACCAATACCACAATAATAACAATATTCCTCAGAGGATTACGAAGTTGCCACGCCAGTTGGACACACCAAATATACACAATAACTATTTCTCGATGAAGTCAGGTGTTGGAAAAAATTGATTATGGATAAAAGTTGGTAAAATTCAGAAGTACAACTTCAACAAAATTTGCTTTAGCTTGGGATCATAAAGATGACAGTATTAAAAGTTGTTAGTAGTGCACAAGGTCTAATCACTGAGATATATATCACCTAAACCCTTAATGGCGGAATGCTGGTGACTACAAGTCTGAGTGGTCCCATTCCAAATCCTTGTAAAACTGTCAAATCATAAGCGTTATATAATTTATCTATCAAAATTCATTAAATAAGATGTCCCAGGGCACATTAAATAAGATGTCCCAAGGCTTCATCAACATACACGACTTTTGTAACTAATATTAAAAAGAATATTAAAGTATTACTATCAAATTACATACTCGAGCGGTTACCTTTTCTGCTTCCTCTTCACTACTTTCCATATCATCAGCGTGATCGTAGTGTGCCTCATCATCGTCCTCGTCTGTCTCGGAATCAGATCCGTTTAGGGCATTTAACTCGGCTGCCCCACCATATGGCTCCTGCAATAAAACACAACAACATACTTCCTGCAAGTTAATTCGGTATAACTCCACATACAATATTACAAGTGATAAGTCAATACTAAATTAAAAATCTGTACGGTAGAAATCTTGTCTACACGGAAGTACAGAAATCAAGTACATTGTACGTGCATCAGTTCTATCTTTTAAACATTGTGAGGAAGTTAAATGTGATCCTGAATACCTCTTGTTCCATTGGATTGACAGTGATGGTTAAAGCAGAGTTGTCCCATTCCATTTCTGGCTTCTCACCGTCCACGGTCACGACCTGGGACCTCTGGTGGGCAGCACGGATCCGGATCACTCCCAGTACAATCATGAACAGCAGGAATCCAACGCACACAACCACGATGAGGGTGACACCAATGTCTAATAAAACAATCAAGCAGATGTTTAAATAATATGTTTCTACATATTGAAAATATTTGATTTTCGCCCAATTAACGTTAAGAGAGTTGAACAAGTAAATATTTAGAAATTATTTTTGAAATTCCAGTTTTCATTGTCAGGATACTTATCTTACAACATTCAGTTTAACCTCAAATTTCAGAGTAGATAAAACAATAATCATTAAGTAACCGGAACAATTCATGCATATAAAATATTAGTGTTTATTTTTAGTAACAAACCAATGAATCGAATAATTCACCGAAACCTTTGTGGGATAAAAGGAGCATCCATTTAATTATGGGCAAGGACGAGGTTACTGTAATTAAAATATTTAAGTTGTGACGGTTGCACACCAAAACACACAACCTTTCACCAATTAATGCGCCTTCTTTAAACATGGTAATAAAACTGAAACAAGGCTTTTGTCGGTTACAAAAATTCAGGTTTATCAATATCCATATTTCACCCCCTATTCCATTGTCGTGTCTAGTAACATTCACCAACCTCAAATTGAGACAAATGCAAATTTTCCTGTCTTGTTACCTTTGTTAATTGGTTGTCGGTGATTTGGAAATTTTTTCATGCCTCCCAGCATCTCTAGGAATGCAGGGTGATCATATATCTCTACACAAAATATGTTGTATAGTTACACAGGCGAAACATTGTAACTAACTGGGTTATACAATTTTGCCAAAATAGATCAGATTTAGTTCACTAAAGAACCTTTGTTTCTTGATACATGTATGAATAAATGCTTTACAGTCATAAATCTAAAACACAACAGTTAAGTTCCATCTCTAAACTTACTGTTTGACTGAACTGTTCCTTGTTTGCTGTAGACAGAGTTTGCACTATTCTGATCCAGTCTCAGGGTGGAGATCTTGTTGCTCTTTGGTTGTGCAGCGAAGATACTGTCTTGTTGTGCATGCGCCTGGGGAACCTGGGCATGTTTCACAGTGTGGATCACATCCAGCTATAAGATATTTAAACGATCTTTAAATGTTTACAAAGGCAATCACGTGGACTTTACACTTTCTTCATATAACACCTTAATCACGATTATATACATCATACAAGATGTTTTTAATTTTTAAAAGTGAAGCTGCCTTAATACTGTGTAAATGCTTACGGTCACGCGGAAGGTATTGGAAACGAATCTTCCATTCAGTTCGGAGCAAGTCAGGGTGAACACACGCGAGTTCATGTTCTCTGGACGACGGTGCACATACTGTATCGATCTAATAACTTCCTCATAGTTTGGTACATTGTCAGCTCCTGAAAGCAAAATTTCAGGTTGACAATCAAGAAATCCGAGCATTGTAATGTCTGCAACAACTGAGAAATCCTGTAATTGTAGAAAAAATAAAAATGTCCAATTTGATATATGATGTATGTTACCAGAGATGACAAGTCCTTCAGTTGTATCTGTATACTCAAGTCCCAGATCTTCGATTAAGTTTGCGGGGACCTTAAGGTGCTCCTCGTCTAGGTTAAGCGGACTGGGAACAGACTTGATGATGCACGAGTCCAGGCGGTACAAATTGGTTGACACATCCTTGAACAGGGCATTCTGGATCTGCAAAGGAATAACCAATGTTGCAAATTATTCCAAGAATTACTGCTTTAACACCTTTTACTCTGAACTATACCACGTCAAGTATCCGACTGACACTACACTTTTGATATAAAACTTACATCATCATCAAGTTCTTCAGCTTCCTTGCGTGTCTGGCTAATGATCTGTACATTTTGGAACATCTTGACTCCACGAGTGTAGTTGTATTCATTACGTGCTATTTCCCCTGTACCACTGATGGTGATAATGGGCTTCTCTGCTTGTGTGACCAGAATCATAGAGTTCAGATCTGGGATGGACAGCTTACGACCGTCAGAGCACCTGCAGATTTAAAAGAATTACAAAACTATTATTTTTTATTTCATACTATTCATTTATTGTAATTGAATCAATTGAATCAAAGAAACTCAACATACCGTAAGTACGAAAGTTGAAACAGTGGTACTTACGTCACATCGCTCTCCACCTTGATATTTCTATGTCCAGGAGTTGGGAACATACGGGTGTTGATGTATCCCACGCGTCTTACCAGGTGTTCCACTTCAGACTTGTTACGTCCATTGATTGTGATCTCGGTCATTTCACTGTTGAATGCTACAGACTGAAAATACAACCAAACAAGTTACACTATCTTTTTAGCTTTTTCCAAACAAGGACCACATCACGAATGGTAAAATGGAACATTCAACAAAAACTTCAAGAGCCTATGCAATATCTCCACTAGACGGCTACGCTACAACACATGCATAAATCGTGTTGCGTTTACCATTCCAGTTTCCATCTCGCTCATAGCATGGAAGTCAAGTTTCTCCTTGCAGTCATTGAGACACCGGATCACCCTGTCGCTCTCGGTTTTTCCACGTAGGATACTCAGTCCAGCCAGGTAGCCTTTGAAGTACTGCGACAAGTGCTTCTGTCCACCTGTAAGGGAACCTTTAAAGTTCCATACTTGGAATATTAGACAGAGGCAGAGACAGACGACTTAATGTTTTTTACTCAGTTAGAGCAACATTACGTTGCTTTCTAATGAATCATGTTTCGAAAAGAAAGAAAGAAAGAAAAACATACAAGATACAAGTAATTACTCCTGGCGCATTCACCTGGAACTAATATTTCTCCCTTTCGCTCTAATCAAAGGCATGACTGAGATGTAAACAGATATTTTGTAAAGTAACGTACCCTGCCAACATGCTCCAATAACCAGCTTAGTAAAGTGCACCTTCTTCGATGGGTGTAGAGGCCAATCATCAATTACCTCTGGGTTGTTCTTGGCATTCACGAAAAGTTTACCATCAATGTACAGTCGAACCTAATAACGTAACAAAATTAATTTATCACTGATGTTTTCTTATCATAGTCGACTATTTATTTACTACATAATATGATGTTGTTCATATTCAAGCCTACCCTGTGTCATGTTGGATTTTCTGTCTGCAAACGAAGCAACTGCTTTGATAACGCATGATACTGAGGCGTGTTTGATCATAACAGAGATTATTAGGACGGCCGATCCCCCAGTTCTTCCCTACCACACTGATAGAACGATACTTCAATGGCAGCAAAGCTTGCATTATAAGCTGCGTGCCAAGGTTGCTTATCCATCACTCTATCTAATTGATGTTTTCTCTCACATCTACAGACACAACTATCTCTTTGCTAACAAGTCGCCTGTGTCTGTACATCTATCTCTATAAAGTCCTCCCCGGCATACAGAGTGATGCATCATCCACTTCTGTGGGTATATTCACAAAGCTTCATTCAAGAGCCCGACTGACGATAAATACCACCCAGGTACCGAGTATCATTTACAAAATTATTGAAAAATCACGAAATGATGGCGTTTCATTGTCCATCATCATGTCAGTCTTTGAACCATCTATTTTGAACAGTTAAGCAGCGTATAATCTAGTTGGTTTTTTTTTTACCGCATCCGCAAACGTAACATTTCAGTACAATCAACATCAATGCATACACACGCATGAGCCAATATCTCACAAAGATCGCGGGATTAAATACAAACTTTTTTAACAAACCTGTGGGAAGTCGATAGAGATAGCATAATGATGCCACTGCCCGTCACAGACTTGTGGTATCTTCCACCTCCATTCAGCGGGTTTGAAGATGTTGAGGTCCTGACCATCGGGTTCCTGGCGCAACAGGAACACAAGGCGACAGTTGTGGATAAATAATGAGTAGTGGTGACGGTTCATCTCTGTAAAACATAAAGTAGTTAGGTTTAACAAATAACTTCCACGTGACATAGAAATACGACAGGTAACGTTGCTATTTCTCTGTCGAACGTTGTACGCGACCAGTTTTAAACATCTATGCAAAATGTGTAAATTGTAAATTCGCTTTTCGAAATTCGAAATCTATCACGACTCAATTTGACAACCTAATTCGAAATCTATTTGTGCATCGAAAATATACACTTGTGCCCTTAAATTGATCAAATATCGTATTAATTTAAATACTCTCTTGTCGAAATTATCGACACATTTTACGGTCAAAATTAGCACCACTTATTCTTTAAGCCGCTTAAATAAAAAAAAAATCGTGTAGGAGACAATACAGAATATTAATACTATGCCAACGACATATTTCCCTTCGGGTGATGAGATTTTACAACGTGATACACGGGCTTATTAAAAAGATGTATCAGATTTCTCTTGGTAAAAGAACAAGAAAAGAAACTTATTTCTTGAGATAATTAACTGCAAGATATCATGCAGGAGGGTATAAATCTTGCTTGAAATATGACAAAAGCTCCAGGATTATGACGGCCTGGTGTGGATCGGAAATCTGCTGATTCTTTCAAATTAGTTTTCTATGATTATTGACAAGCTGCTGGAAGTCTTGCATTAAGCGCCATATAACATTCTATTTTGGTATTAATCATTAATACTGCTTTTTTAAATATCCGGACACTTCTCCATTTTTTTTTCATTTTATTTCACATCCTGCTCTCTCGGTTATTTTCCCACAAACGTCTTCTTCGAATATTACTTACCATGATAAGTGGCAGGTTAAAATAAAGAAAAGCGGGGAATGCCAGAAGATATTCTTGTGACATTTGATCTAATGGGTTATGTCAATAGGCAAATGAAGAACGCTCACCCTCCGATACAGGCAGCTATCGTTATTATAGCAGCTTCAGTAACTACCTGCTTCTATGACATTTAACTCTAAATGGGCATTCATAATGGAAAACTGACATTGCTATTCAAAACTCAATATTTCGCCTGTTTCGGTTTCAAACCTTTTCAATACTTTACTCTGTTTCAGGCCAAATGACATCACTTTCTCCTAAATAACCCTTAAAACAAAAACACCTGTCTTCTTTTTGTGTATCTGGAGGCAGATGAAGATTCTCGTTTTAGGTTACGACGCATTTCCATACGACAAACATATTGTGTTCAGAAGTGCACGTATCAAATTCATCCGGCTATGTTGTGTTCCGTTTTGCGGAATCAATACACTTACATGAAAATGACGCATGACACCATTAGTGGAGCATTTATATTGTTTCGGACAGATCGTATATTGAAGCTGCCACGAATAAGTACAGGCAATGGAGACCGCGATTACGGGCTTTAATCGTGAATTGACGTGCGACTTTATCATGTCGGCATGATTAGTGCAGTACAAATGTCGAAGATATTATATTACATGTGCACCACGATCGCACTTCTTTCTCATCACTTTAAATTTCTTAATAACCAAAATGTTTTTACAAAACGAGGCAAAGGGGAAGGAAAGACAAAACTAACAAAACCATACATGACAAATCAGAAAGTTCAGTGGTGCCCAAGTTCTGGTGATTAACTGCTATTGCCTTAACCTACACTTATTGCCGTAAACACCGATCAATATTTCATGTCAACTTGATTAATTTGAAGGTAAACCCAATGGTGGCAAACCCTACAACACCAGTTGTCTTAGATGACTAAACTGGTATGATCGAATGGTTTAACCTTTAACGAGGGAATTCACCTGGTTACTGTTTCGTACCATATGTGGAAACATTTGTTCACGTGTTCAGAAATATCATTATTCTTCTAAAGGAAGTTAGTTACCGTTTGTTTGGAAATAAACTCTAGTGAGATTAATCCCGATGTGAATATCGAACAACACACAAAATTTCCATACATCCATATTCGCAAATCGTAGGAAAAATTCTCACGCCATTTGCATAAATATTTCTTAATTAAGCTTCGTAAGCTTTACAGGATTCCGATATACATAAATAATCATAATTGGACCTACTACACATGTTAAAAATAATCAATATCAGTACAGTAGAACATGCTTTAATAAGACACTGCTTTGAGCGGCCACATGGGATTTATGGCCAATATGTGGGTTTGTTTCTTGTTTTTTCTCATAGATAATTCATTAAAATCATCACTACTTTGTGATGCCACCTGTCATTTGCGACCAATTTAAGTTGTGAGTAAGGGTGGCCCCTCAAAGCAGGTTCTACTGTATAAAAGGTTATATCTTGATCCGCATTATTGCAACAAAAGATGCTTACTTTCTCCATCAGCGTTACACATGATGTGCTCCTTGATTCCCTTCTTGGTGTCATCCTCCACATTCTGCTCATGCTTCATCCAGGTGGAGATCGTGAAGTGCTGATCGAGAGTGTGGTTCAGCTTGGTGCTGGGAATCTCGATAGCGTTAGTGCGCCCGTCGAAAGCGAAGATCTGGTCCTGCTCCTGACCGTCATCTGTGGGCAGAGGGCCGGTCCAGTCGCTGACGGCAGGTGATGGGAGCAGGTCGACACTGCCTGAAGATGCACCTGCAAAATTACACAAAAAGTAGGATTAAAACCAACTTTCTTAATCAAACTAAACACAACATCCCCTTGTTGGGCCAATACTAGCAGCTGTATTCAGTGTTACCATCTTGGCTCCTTTCGATGTAAGCCATCCCTCGTCATTGCAGTCATTTCCTTCCCCTCTAAACTACTTCCCTTTTTTGTTACAATTTTTTATGAGCTCACTTTAGCCCAATACAATATTTAAAGAACTTCCACTGCAGAATAAAATGGGGATAAAAAATATCTGAAGACTCTAAAGAACATGGGATATCTTGGCCATTTTCCTCCATCTATATAAAAAAATCATCGGTCACAATTACTATGCAGGCTGTGCTGGTGAACCGGGATTCGTTTGGCACACACTGCCAAGGTTACTCACTTATGAGGTTCAATTACTGGACTCACCTGGGGAAAGGTACCCAATCTACATGGCTCTCCAGAAAATGATGCATTATCACATACCGAAAAGCTTATGCATATCATGCTACTAGTGATTTATTCCCATGTCCTCTTTACTACGATTAATACATGTATTATGAACGAATACTGCATCGTGGATGTACTGTTTCGATAACCAACCATATGTTACCTCGCTGAGTGCATTTATTGTTAATAAGGCGATAAAAGTATCAAAGGTTAGAACTTATTGTTATTTATGTTCAGATATTCTAGCTAAGGTTACTGATAAGAATGTTTATGTTTTTGCTACTTGTTGAAATCGGATTCACGGTGACTGGTGCCTGGACAGGACGGAACAATCGTGTCTTCTTACGACAGCAAAACAAGCAGCTTCCAGCTGAAAGACGTCATTACCTTTCCTGCATTGTTCCTAACTGACTGGGATTTGCCAAAAGTCCTTTTTACACTTTACTTTCATTGGAACACGCTACTGACAAAACAAACCTGAAGACAAAACATCCCTTGCACTCTTTTTAAATCCCCAAATCGATTCAGACATGAATTCGCACTTACCGCATAGTTTTCTCTGTGACTCGATTGAGTAAGTGTCTCTGTCGCATCCTTTGCCGATATGTTTGGTTGTGAGGGAAATTCTGGTTGACACCTGCGATTCCTGACATGTACTATCGCACTTCTCCAGCGTGGCCTGTGGTCCCAGCAACTTCTGAGCACTGCCTGGAGTGTACTCGATGCGCTCTGCTAATCCTGTAATATATAAAAAATGTTATTATTCAATATAGTGAATTGTCTTGTTGTGTTTACGAACTGATGTCGCAGTCAGGGAAAGGCCTTTGCTCTTGTTATGCACACAGCGGCGGAAAGGTCACATTTTTGAAAAAGGAATCTCAGTCAGGATTGCATGCTAGCGTAACGATTTGTTTATATTTGTTATCAAGTTGAATTAGAATCAGCCTATTATAAAATTACCACGACTCTGATCAGCTAACTTTTCTCCTTTGAGCTAGTGCGCCAGAAATATAAATATGGTCATTTCAAAGATATTTCCGTTGAGGCACACATAAATAAAACGTGTAACAAGAAACTAGTCAAGAAACCAAGAAACAAGATGCCAGCGTTTGAATTTGCGCCGAAAGCAACGAGCTGACAGAGCTGTCACTCTCTAATGCAACGCAATGTATGTTGAGTAGAGATACAAGCGTCTACTTATTTAAGGAAATATGGCATCAAGTAGTAAGCAATCCTTACTAACTCAATCGTGTCCCGTCCCCTAACCACGCTCTGTACACAGTCTGTATGTCCTCTCTACCATTACTCACTCAATATTGCCAATCAATCTCCCGCTAAATACCTATATCTGACCAATTTCTGCACCAGTTCTGCTTTCTGGCCCTTGGCAAAACTTCCGAGATAAGTCAAACAGTCCATACTGATCATAAACGGCAAATAATATTTTTCTCATTTTTTATTGCCTGGAATCAGTTTATGGCAACTTTTTGTTGTCAAATACAATACCTGCATAAGACTGAAACTTCGGTAAACCTTATGAATTGAGGAATTTGTTTGTTTTCAGAACTTTTCTTCATTTGTTTTCGTAAGACACTGACAATAACAAGACGTTACTCTGAAACGTGTCCATATCAGGAGATTTGATTGTAAACTATGTTATTTGACATTTAACTGGGCTTATCTCAACAAACGAAACAAACGATGGTAATATTCATAATGTCAGACGGCAGTCGTTGCAGCTGCATTACCATTTCTGGTTTACTCTTCTGCGAGTTTACCTGTTCGCAATTTAACATTACAACGTCTCAGATCTGACAAAAATACATCCCAAACTCCGCTGCATCTACTCTTGTGAAATGGTCTCTTAGGTTAAAGCATGTGAGGCAGAAGAAAAACTTCTCATAGTTAGATCAAAGGAGATGCTACAGGTATTACTATTTGCCTTGAGCAAATATATTGTAGACGCATTTTTGAGACAAATTAGGTGGGTCTACACAAGACAGCTCGGGACACTTTACTACCCATTGATGTTAAAGAGCTCCAAATACGGTTAGCGTTACATCATTATCGATATTCTGGCAAATTTAATCCCTTTATCATCGTACACAGCTTTTGGTCGAAGCTGTGACTTTCACAGATTTGATAAGCCATTGTTTAATTAACTGCGTAGTAAATATCTGGATCTATTTGGAGAAAAGAATGTCTTTCAGTTTTGCAAATAGTAATTAAAGGATCACAGAAATTGAAAAGTTACTTTCAGATGACTTTGACCTTAGTCATCAGAAACACCACAACAGATCACATTGGCATGAAAACAATGTACACATCTTTTCGTTTTCCTTTTTATGTTCATGCACTTACAAGCTTGGATCATTTTGATAATCTTGTCTTGCGGATTATTCTTTTCCGGATGGATTTCTTTTAAGTTCAAAATGGCAGCGTTGCATTTGCCCGGAAAGGCAATAAAAGAAGACTCTCTTGAGACGTGGTTCTTGTTTTATTGCCCCGACGCATGCCAATATACCGATCTCACTGTGTTAAAATCAAATCCATGCAAGCAGCAAATGACTGTTTCGTGGCCTATTCTGTTCCATTGCCTCGTTACAGTGTTCGAGCTCTATGTTTACTTTAGTTTGCAATCTCCAATGTAAAGATTTCCTGCGATTATGGTCTAGATCTGGGTTTACACGTCTTCTAATGTGATATGTGAGAATAAATTTTCCTTCCACAGATTTGCAATATTCTTTACTCATTCACTTTCTTTTCTTTTTATTACTAAGAAAAACAAGAAAGCCGTGGGCTTATGGCACAGCTGAAAGAATGATATTGTGATACTTTTGTTTGATGCATTTTCTAGGACAACACAGTTGCATC
>JBCAUI010157311.1:0-17757 GCA_038406195.1 Haplosyllis anthogorgicola
TGTTACGATCAGCCTTTTTTGATGGCCAACAGCAATTAATTAAACATGGCGGGTACCCGTGCCCCGGGTCGAATAGTTATTGTCGAAGCTCCGGGGTAACAAAAATGTATCCGTGCGACCCCTACTGTTTCGTCTATTAACTCTCTGCTTTATCTCCCAAGCGACCTCCCATCTTTGCTGTGTCTATTAAGTATTGCTTATTGTCATAAGGGGCCCCACGTGATTGCCTTTGGTCTCTACTTCTGCACACTTTGTACCGACCATCCAAACCTCCCTTTCCCCTTGTACATATATGTCACCCCTACACTTCTCGTAACTCATTACAAAAATAAGACGGGCTTTATATTTTAAGCACAAAACATAGGTTTCCCACATTTAGCGAGAAAATTACTGGAAGCTGGTTTCTGTTCTTTACAGTTTTTCCCACGGAAATATGTTCCGAGTGGTTTTCATCAGAATCTACCCAAAATGAAGCAACTTTATGCAACTGTTTACTAATATATTTAGATTCCTCTGTTTTTTTAATTGATGGAAAACTTAAATTCCCACTTTTGGCAAAAAACAAGATATGACGAAAACATACATTTAAATGAACATATGAAAAGTAGACGAAAAGAATTGTTCGTATAATATTTGCTACATTTACATTCAAATATTTGAAAACATTACGAATAAATAATAAATGATGACATCACATACTCATGACTACGACGCAATGTAGACAATAGCAAACCTTAGCGTGTCACACATACTTATAAATATATTTATCATGTAATATTATTTCTCATCAATGTGAATAAATAAGGTTTACTACGACACACATGAACACGCATGTAAAAAGATCAACTATCAGGTGAACTAGTTTTCTACAAGGGTGCAACACAAAGGCTCTGGAAAAAGGCTCGAAGAAATATTTAATTTCTTTAATCCAAATAATTTGCCAAAATTATCTAGAATGTATGTTAATAATCCTTTTTACATTAATCATAAAATGGAGCATTTTTTATCTTTAGTAAGAATGGACCTATGGAAGAGGGTGACTCCGCAATTATGAAGTGAAGGTCAATCTATATCTAAAGGGAAAGGATATATGCGCTGTCCCTTTGCTTGTTACCAGAAAAGTGTCAACATTTAAAGTCTGAAATCAGTTGGAGAGAGAACTACAGAATGCCAAGATCGCTAAGAGGAAGTACTAAGGCATGATGGGAAGACAGGAAGTGAAAGGGAACTCTGGTAAGAGTTGTAACCCACCAAGTTATAGTCTGGAGTTGTGGCGTCAGGCATCTTGCCAGGATGTTGAAGTCGACCCTGAAATCCCATAAAAATATAGCCAAGTTAGCAGCCAAACACCAGGCAAATTATAATCAGTACATCTGTTGCCGGGGCAACCAGAGTAACATCGTCTATTATTTGAAAAATGAATCAAAAGAATGCAACTATATTTCATTCTCCATACAGATACCTAGAGCAATGCATGTGACATGAAAAGTGAATTCAAAGGTCTCGAGGTCATACTACACTAGTTGATGAAATGACTTATATACTAGACTGAATGTTGAACCAAATGAAGAAGAATCAGATCTACGGCTGACGTAACTACCACATTTGTACAAAGGTGACGTATGATACAGAACGGATGTCATGCTGCGACATGCAAAGGAAGTCACTGACTGTCAAGTGTCTTTCTACTTCTTAACTTTTTGAAATTGGTGGATGGTGATTGGGTCCTGATTGTATCTAGACACTTGACAAAAAAATTGACTTAAGATTTAGAGGAGTGATTAAGAGGGTGGGGAAAGGAGAGAGGGGATGGAAACCTGTTGGCCCAGTACTACAATAATGCATTATTGGGTTGCAAGTTTCATCTTTCTATCTTGTTATGGATTAATTTCATTATTTCAATCAATCTAGATGTCTAGATTTTAGTTCAGTAATTGGACTATAAACTGTACTCCATTGGCTTAAGATAAGATATTTTTCTCCTCCAAATGTCCACGAAGAAATACATTCAAATTAAACCGATGGAGTCTTAACTGGATGGTTTCTATGGTAACACAACTATACAAGACACACGTCTCCATAGCAACAAACTTTGTCGCCCTGGAAACAGGACAGAACAGAAGACATCAGAAACACTCATAACACATGACACCGTAAACAAAATTTAAGTTTACATTAATAGGTTCCAGTTATTTTAAACTTCATCACAATAAAGTAAACCACTAAATTGTTATTTACATTTTAATAACCGTTTTTATAGAAGTGAAAGTGTTGTAAGAGAAAAGTACTTTTCAGTTTTGTCAAATGTAAAGTTATTTTCGACTAGATTTCACCCGTGTTATGCACGGACATTTCACAGCATGTAACAGAGAAGTAAAGATGTACTTACATCTGGCGCAGGAATGGCGTATTGGCCCTGCACCTGGAACGCCTGACCCCCCGCGAAGATCACCGGAGGCATAGCAGGTTTTGGACGGTAGGGAATAGTCGCTCCTTTAGGAGGGGACTGGATAAAAGGAAGGAATAAGGATTATAGAGGACGAATAAAGGTCATTGAGATAGGGACTGCTGTTGAGAGTTGTTGTCCTCTTGTGACGCGGTACCCGTTCATCCGACCTGTAAATCTAGAAATGGCAAAATAAGGGAGCATAAGTGTGCGCTGGATAGTCTGGCTTGATACAGTAGTAGTACTAGTCGTAGTAGCGCGACGACATCAAGATGGATAGACAGATAGAGAGAAGGAGTGCAGCATGCCGGGATGAAGTGAAAGTAGCAGCTGCATGAAGGACGAGTGTGCCTCTATCTATGTGGTGGGTTCTACTTGGGTCAGACCTGGTAGGGGGAGCCACCTATTAATAATCCACAGTCCATTTAACTGAATACTTTAGTTTCTCTACAAAACATTTGATCTAAAATAACGCAACACGGTCAACCCACACATTTCAACTTCAATGTGATGCCAAACATCTGATTTTACATCACCCAAAAATGCGCAACATTTCAGGGCACATTTTAGAGTGACGTGTTCATAATAAGAGTTTACAGCTCGTTTTGATAAACTTAAAGCCCATACGTTAACGCAACAAGATTGTGTTATGCGCTATGTTTGTTTATAATGTAATGTGCATTACGTTATAAACCAACATAATACAACGCGTAAGGCCTCAATTTCTTGGAACTGGATGTATTAAAGTTCAAGTATTGCGTTAAAGGATGGGCATTAAGTTTATGAAAACGAACTGTAAATCTTGTGGTTCAGATGTTTTCCGCGACATCGATGGAAACATGTACCTTCACCTGCCGAGTAGTTCAGTAAAATGGAGTGTGGAATCAAGTGTTTCATTGAGCAGTGGCGCTTACTATCAACTGTCTGATAGGAACAATTGTTTCTGGCAATGCCCACTGCGTGTGCCAAACTATCAACTGATAAATTTGCGATTTTCGAGCAATCATTTTTAGATTTCATGTGTGTCGGGATTTGAACCCTCACAATTTTAGTCCTGAAGGTGAAGACCTGTGTGTTAATCCAATCATCCATTGACAGCATTCTATTGGGTTATTTCTGCCAACTGCGCCATTTCACAGATGTGGCACCACTGCTGGGAATTCTACTACCAGGACTATGTATGTATTCAAGCTTACGTTAGCTCAAGCGTGACTAACCAGCGGAGAATGACCTACAGGGACTGTTGCTCACTTAACACCCTTTCCCACTTTTGCGCAATGCACTGCTGTCTGGCCATGGCGGTTCAAATTCAAGTCTAATTGATTGCCAAGGTCAGGGGAGAAGAAAGGAACGGAGAGGCTGAGGTCGGGGTTCTTATTAGTTTGGCTCCAGGTATTTGGCAATCATAAAACTGGTAGTTTACCTTAATTTACAAAACTGAGGTATTTCCGCTTTGCGTCTATTTGAGGCACTGAGTGAGCAACATGACAGGAAGAAAGAGAGCGAGAAAGGTTTGTATCTCGTGATGACATGTCTAGTTATTCTGTGAAATATTTAATGCAGAAATACTTGACTAGGTAATTATATTTGTAGGTAATTATATTTGTTGCACTGTATTATAAGTGCTACTGGCTCAAATTGTTTTCTTCTGCTAAATTTTGGTTTGGCAAAGATTTGCGTCATTAACTTCTGAATGAAAATTTCACAGATAATAGACCTTGTAACATTTGGGTAACAATACTCATGTTGTATACATTATAGACACAAATATAGACGTGAAGACCATTGGTGGTTGCATTGTGATATTCATCACAGGGTGGTATGTCACATTAAGTGCAAAATATCTGGAATTAAAAAAGCAAATAATTGAAATTAAAATCCCAAAAATTATATATCTTGGATCGAAAGGAGAAATATCGGGGAGACAGTAAATAATAGTGAACAGTGCTTTTATTTGTACGGAAAGCTGGATACCACAAGAACAACTTTGAGCAATTTGAGGCGCACAACTCGGCGACATTTGAGGGTTTGTGCAAGGCTACTTTGCTTACTGTAAGCCAGACCCAGAACCCACTAGGTTTTAGTACAACCAGACAGCTGGCCACTAGGTTCGACTGCAACCTCTCCAGACTTAAAATGGCATTACTACCTTGAGTGTAAGCATTCAGCTATTACAGGGTTACCACTTTCTGGCATTGGCAAAATTCCAGGGTTTTTCCAGGATTTTTAAGTGAAATTCCAGGTATAATATTCTTTATTTTTATTAATGTGGCCTTCAAAACCATTGGCTAAATTGTAATATTTATGTTTTTCCTGGAAAAAATAGGAAAAATAGGAACACTTGACAGTCTGGCTGAACTGATGGCACATTGTAAGCAGAGAAGCCTGCCCCTGACACAGAGCTGACCCAGGAAAGCCTTAAAAACTAGTAGAATTGAAAATTGTATGCAACTGTCCATGGTACTGTCATTTTTCCAGGATGCCTATGATTTTTCCAGGATTTTTAATAAAATTGTCAAATTCCAGTACTTCTCCAGGACTGGAAAAACTAGTGTCATTTTGTCAGGTTTTCCTGGAGTGGTGGGAACCCTGCATTAACATTTTTATTTTGCATTTTATGATTTATCAAATGGAACATCTTGTGTCTTTTGTAAATATTGTTCTTGTGGTACAGCTTTTCATGCATACGTGTATTGTATATGTGTGTACCACTGATAATGAAAACATTATGACGAGTCAGGTACTTAACTTGACTAAGTATATACCCAGAATTACCCAATCAAGTAACACTGCAGGAACAATATATGTGAAGGCAAGATAAATCTATATATGTAACACAATTAACAAATAACAGAGGGCAATATATACGCATATATTATGGGGTCCCTTAAAACTTATTTCACACCATTCTGTTTAGCTCGAATACAAATAAATTCAAATTATTAATTTGAGAAATGCAAACTACCCCCTCACAATCATATCTAAGTTTTAAACATATTATTTCATGTCGAGCTAATCAGTGTGGCATGTATATCATTACAGGTATGACAATACTTGTTCTTTGGTTTTCTAAACAAAATTTGTGTACACGGGAATTACCTACATTGTTTTTAAGACTGAAAAGATTTTTTTTAAATATTTTAAATTCAGATTTTTATTCCAAAGAAATGATCTTAATGGTCAGCAAGTTGTTTTTTTTAAACAGAACACCCCATTTGACATGACAGAATTCTATGATTCCACTAGCAAAGGTATCAAAGTTCATTTATCCATGGATTGTAATTTTTCAAAGGAGAAGCTTGCTTCGATGAAGGCTTCCCTCTTCGGTATTTGAGAATGCCGTCGAGTATGGCGTGCATCTAGCTGCTTCCTGTTATTTGCAATTTGAGAATGGCATGGTATAAAACGCAGATACTTATTTTGTAAAAATTGAACTTCTTTTTTGCTTTTTGAAAATAGCACAAAAGGGATGTGCATTTTCAAAATGAAGAAACTTCTTTTAGGGACGGCCTCTCTTTATGCAGTTCGAGAATGTTCACACATATGATAGTTACCTCTAACATGACACAGCAGATGTGATATATACATTGTGTGATGGAGTCGGCCGACCCGCTGATCGTCACCGTTCGCTCCGTTGAGTTCGGCAACATCTCACTCGCTACTTGTATGGAAGCGCCCGTCACCTGCAACAAGCAAGTACTGTCTTGTAATACAGGACAGTAAATACCTTAATACTCGTACGCTCGTCCGTGACGAGTGGATTTTGGTGCCGGACAAGTTAGTGAAGAATCTCTGCAACCATCAGATTTCTCCACTTGACATGTTCAATGAAGCATTTAAAAAGAATCCTTTACAAAGACAATGGGTAAAGGTGATTTTTTTTATACGTCATAAAATTTAAATCAGGCGTGTGGTTCGAGCAAATTGATTTTTATCTGGGCAAGTTGAATTTTCGGACAATTCAACCGGATGGACAATTGAGGTTCGATTCTTATGGTATACACATCAGGATCTACATCGTAATACGCATACAGGTCATCCCGCTTAGCTCAAACACGGATAATTCATCGTAATGCGCATACGGGTCATCCCGCTTAGCTCAAACATGGATAATTCATCGTAATGCGCATACGGGTCATCCCGCTTAGCTCAAACACGGATAATTCGAACTTCACGTTAGTTCAAGCCTTGGAAATGTCCAATCAATGGATTTGCACAATTTTTGTTTAACTTACAATTGCTTATCCAAAATTTCAAGCTAAGTGGGATGATCTATACATGACGCAAGGTTTCTTTATTCAATTGTTGAGATTTCATAGACATTTGCAGCCGCACTTTAAAATCGGGGTCATATTGACCAGTTTCGTCGAGAGTGACTCTGTTGATTGGAAAAGATCCCATCTGTATTTAATATGGCGCAATAGAACTTCACGGAGAAAATAAAGAACGGGCAATATCAAAATATTTGTCTCTGAATTTTTTAAGTATCGAACACCACCGTTACAAATGGATTCTGTTTAAATAATTTATCTGAATGTCTAGAGGAGAAGAACATCTATTAAATCTTTCAGTAGGAGCGACTCCCCAGGGAGGATGTATTTCAGCTTTTTGTTTTAAATATTAGAATGGAATAACACAGGCGCCGACGTCAATTTTTAATTTGCGATAATTTTTTACGGTATCTGAGGAACTTAGGTCAAGATCACACTTCGGTGCAGCTTGTAAGGTTAGCTTCCTTACATCGTTTATTTTATCTTATTTTTTAACGTTTTTACGCCGTTATTGTTAATTAAGGTACATATGTCCATGTGGCATCAGCGTGCATAGAGTACTACAGGACCCAGAATAGAATGAGGTAGGAAAATTTATGTTATTTTTCTGTTTATCAATGAAACCAAACAGGTACCTGACATTCTACCGATTAATTTTCTGAAGAAGAAAGCATGTATGCATGAATAATACAAACAATAGCTGCAAAAGGCAAAGATAATTGGGCTTATCTTTTTCTTGCCTTAAACGTTTTCCATTACAATTGCAAGCTGCGCATTAATCAAATTTCCGCGGGCGCCCTTGGCTGGGTCGGTGTATGGGGAATATTGTCTTTCATATTTCTATAATGAAAGCCATGTCGTTTTGGGCTGTTCTCTTAATTACAGCCAAGCTTATTTCTTTTTTTACAATGAAATGTTATTCGGGATTTTTCCTTCAATTTACTTTCGTCGAATCCTCTTCATTTCCTTGTAAAACAACTGGCTGAGTGTCTTATTACAATCTGAACAATAAGGTTATCTAGCTTTTTCTGCTTCCACCCTATTGTATTCAAGAAATCTCAGGGAAATTTTCCATTAATATTGTAACTTTCCAGCTACTTTTAAAATTGACATAATTTTCTTAAACATCTGCGGTTTTTTTGCGAGTCCTTTGTGCAAAGATTTGATGTTTTCATCAGGAAAACTAATACTGGATGAAAAATGTCTTTCAATTTCATTTTTGACTGGTATTAAACCTTGACTGTCGAGACACTGCAAAAGTATTGGCGCCGCAATAATGACACACATACAAAAACTTAAACATGTGGATTATTAATATTTTAGAATTGGTTGAGAAAACATTTCAACATAGTGGTGCCCGCTTTATGTATTTAGCGACATTAGATTGCGGGATATCGATATAAGCGATGAAAATGCACGTTTCACCTGCCAAGAGTTAATTTTATTAATGTTTACAGAGATGGAAATGGACCTCCACGAAAAAGCCGGAAAACTGTAAATTTGTACAAATTTTACTACTTTTCCAATGGCCGGAAAGTCAGCATAGTTTTAAGAAAAAGCCGGATTTCCGGCCATGGCCAGTTGTTGTTGTTGTTGTTATTATTATTATTATTATCCCCAATTTCAAAGTGAGGCATGCTATGTAATCCATACAAATGAATAAATTAATAATAATTCCAATTAAAGGATGACCTACCTCTCTGATTTCCTTTATTTTGGAGCCGCCCTTGCCGATGAGCGATCCGCACTGACTCGCTGGTACGATCAACCGGATTGTGACCGGCGGCTTGGGTACGCCACTGTTCGGTGTGTTCTGTATGTCCTGAAAAATACAACGTAGAGTCTGGTTAACAAGGGATTAAACAAAAGTGTGTAATCCTGATTGCGTCAGTAAATGCGTTTCTGATGTAAAGAAATTTCAAAATTCAACACCCATCACATGAAATGCCCATGGGCGCTTTGAGAAGTGTACGGGCACATTTTTATGAATTTGCTGGAAAATCATTCAGACTGAAGCAATTTTTACTGGCCACTGTCCGACGGATTTGTTGGATTTCAAATGCGTTTGCATCTTTTTGTCTTTCTCTCTGATAGAAATTGTTATACGTTGGCGTTTTGGCGTCCCTTGCACTGTGGGCATGTGACGAAAATGACTGAATAATGGTATGTTGGTGTCGGATGTCGTTTTGTAGAAATCAAGCTGAAGTTCAGGATAAAATTCCTTGTGTAAGAATTACTCATAGAACCTTGGGTATATGTACGAAAACTGAACCGGTTTGTGGACGTGAATATGTGCAGTCATATTGTCTATGTGGATTTAGTTTATCTATCACACTAACTGTATCACCACCCAGTTATGTGTTACGAACAACGCAATACTGTCCATAAATCACCAAAACTATGATAAAAATTTATGTTAATAAAAACTAGCCTTCTGTAAAGAAAACAGTAACAAGCTCAGACCCTCTAAATAACCAGATGGAATCTATGCAAGTATCCATCACACACAGACAGCAACCAGACACTTGGGCAGAGAGGTATCACTTTGAACGCAAGAAGGCAAATATATAAATGATACAGTAACAGCATGACTCTTCTTCTCACAACCTCTGTAACAAAACCTGAACATGCGAAAAAACAAGTCCTCTACAGCATTTGTTACTTGTTACCAGTCGCATCTGTTTGGGGGCACTGACAGGTGATGGACGTTAATTATTGTAAGATGATGTGCTGTCGCCACATCAATGTAAAAATAACATACTGAAGGACATTTTCAGGCAATTTATTAATGGTTTCTAAAGAACTTAGGCGGTACAACTGGATACATAAAATGGGCCAGTTTAGTGAGGTATTCCAGTTCACCTTATTGGGAGAATTTTCTGTATCTTCATACTTTCAATGATGTTGGATACATGATCAGCATGGAATGAGACGGAAAGTTACAGTAAACTTTTCTTTGAACGAGCACCCACATTTTTCCTTCGCATGTATAACTACATTTCGTTAACAACCCACATTCTCTGATGTTGACGCGGAACCTCGACCTAAGTCCTCAGGGTCCACACAACAGGTAGGCATGATGGTTGTGTTGGATCTTCCGTTACCAACACAGATCTATTGCAGATCATCTTAAGCGACACTAACCGACAGATGGCGTGGCTGGCCTCGTAGATAGCCTGATAACCTCCGTCGCCTCAAGACACAAGCTGACCCGTATTCATAGTGAAGACCAGAATTCATTGTTTGTGGCGGAGCGTTTCATTAAAAGAAATTTTCTAACGCTTCGAATTGAATTTTGCGAAATTGGCATATTTAGTGTTGTTTTTACTGCTTGTAATCTGGTGATCTAACAACGGTTCCGTGATTGCAGATTTTACAACTGTGATCTTGACCTTCGAATCGACCCCTCGGACCTAAGATTTCACCTCTATCCGCCTTCTTACGCAACACGCGCACACTGTTTTGATAGTCCTTGTTCTTTAAGGCGTGGAAAGAATCCAGTTCTGCAGTTGTGGATTTTCAAAGCATCGAGTTGACCCTCACCTTGATCACCCTTCAACTCGGACTCAACAATCCACCTCTGCCACCCCCCCAAGGCTCAGACCCTAGAAATTACCTCAGGCTTTGCCCCCTCCCCCTCCATAACTAAGCTCCCCGCCCGCTCCCCGACCACAATGCAACACACACTTTGATCCTTGGCCTTGGATCCCATGTGGCTATCAGCTCTCACGGTGTTGTGGCTGCGAGAAGATAAACCCACTTAACGCATTAACACAACATGATCCCGACGTGTTCACCCTGAGCGGGCAGAATCATCGCTCAAACCGCCGAGAACAGACGGCACGGCCGCATAACTTCATGGCAGCAAAATGCTAACAGGTCAGTTCGCCTCTGATAGCGGTTCACCTCTGTACAGGCCCAGAAGCACAATCAGGATAACGGGAAACTTCTTCACTTATCTTCTTTTATCTTTTCCCTTCTGCGTGTAAATACCGAATTGGTCGTACACGTAGCGGCCTGCGCTATGAGTTAATTTTCGGGGTGCGCCATCTCAATTCCAGAGTAGTTGTAGAAAATGTTACACCTTTGAAAATCATTCAAGAAAATTTTTTCTTTTTTTTTGGAATAAGAACATTCGAGACTTGCTATGTAATGCAATTTTACTTTCTTTCTATTTCACCTATTACCATCCCCAATCATAACCAACCTTAACATTTGTTACACATTTTATGTGAAAGCTTTCCAAGTTTATAAGTTTTCAGCAATCACAACCATGCCTGTATTCTACACAGTGCGTTTTGACTTCTCCGATCCAACTCCACACCCATACACGCATTTTGTGTACTTTACCTGGTTGCCATGGATACAAGAAGCCCAGCGGTCATCGCGAGGGTCATCTATCATCACCTGTTGTTATGACAACCATTCTAAACACGTGTTCATACCAACAATATTCATTTCTGTAAACAATCCATCATTCTCTCGGATCCCGGTCAGTTTTCTCAGAAAGCAAACGTTCGTTTAGCTTGGGGTCCAGGAGTTGATCCGGCGATAAGTACAGCCTGCACGGGTCACTTTAACCACCCTGGGTCTGCTTACTTACGACCTTAATGCCATCATCATTTTGTCTTAGAAAAATACGGGTACTCAAAATCAACTCAAAAGTTTGGGGGTGGGGGGCATCACTGTATTTTTGTTACACACTTGGGTCAAATCATTTCTGATAGTTACTATGGTATTTTAGGTTTGTTTTCATATAAATGGGTTTCTACATAACCGTAGTAAATACTTTGCACAGTGTACAGTGTTCAAAACTTAGTATGCCACGTGTGCACAGTAACCATGAAATGGCTTTGGTTCAGGTTATGCACATGTTACGCATAAATTCAAATAGTTCTATTGCTCCTAAGTGAATCTTCAGCCCGAAAAACTGACGGTAACTATCAAACTAGTAATTAATGATTCTTTTGTTACGTTGACAAGTGACAAGTTACGATGTCATGTTTTGACGTAATTCCGGTGTTTGTACTGGGCACTAACTGAATACTTACAGGCGCATTATGACTAATTTCCAGGACAAGTCAATATAATAATGTGGCTGCATCAGGAGTTTAGGCCAAGGGGATAGGATATGTACAGGTGTTTACTTAGTAATATTTCTACCGGGGAAAAGAATCCAGAAAATAGCCATGATACACCCATAGCCCCTACCCTTTCCCAAATCTTCTTGTGTACACAGAGATCAAACTTTCTCTTCACTGGTTATCTGCGTTGAACTGTGGAGTAAACCTGTCACGAATGCGAATTTCATGGGAAAGATCTTCCAACCCGTTTTACAAGTGGTAATCTTTATTTTGAGTTTTTGTTACCTCGAATAGAGAGAAATGGAAATAAATTGCTATTGGGGTGCTGCTTTTGCTTTTACCCCGGTATTTAATTAAAGACAACTATTAGACACCACATTATTATATTAATAAAGGGAATGCCTATGGGACCATTATGTACGGTCGTAAACAAAATGTGGTCTTAAAATCAGGTTCATTTTAATGAAAACAATGACTGCGGTTCAGCCGTATATTGATCATAAATGACACATGGTCTGTTTAAAGTACGTGGTCGCAAAATACGTATTTCTCAATTCTTGACTCTCTGTAGTTTTCCCAGGCGAGAATAAATTAAATTGATGTTGTAGATTTGGCCTAACATTTTTCTAATGAAGCAATACTTACTTCTTCGAATTTTTTACAGATCATGGTGAAGGCTTTGAAGATTGCGTCGGTAGAACCGGTGACGGTCACAATACGTTCTGGACACGAAGAGTCGGAAATGTTGATTTTGGCACCGCTCTGAAAAACACGAAATTATTGTAAATTAAAACAATTTAGAGAAAATAGTCAGCGCAAGGCCGCCATGGCGTGAGCGCGGATTTATGAGGGAACCAAGTTCCAGCGAAGTTGTGCAGATTTAAAACGGCGCTACTAACCTGACTGCAAACAGTCAGCAAAACAATCAATGTTAAGTTTATAAGAACAGAGTTTTGAAAAATACGTTTATGTATCAAGTATTTAATTATTTTAAACCAGAAAACAGAGTAGCGATCTAACTGTAGAATTGACGGCAGTCTAAATTTACAGCAATTTTTTTCTACTAAAGATATTTTCATTCAACTAATATTTTAAATCAACTCAATTAAGATCGCTTTCCAAAATAAACATATGTTTGTTTATTTATTAGTAATCTTTTCATTTCTTTCAAAACTTTCCATTTAATACAGGCTTTTCACTACAGATGTTTACACCTGCTGGATAAACAAAAGTGATTGAAATAAACATGAAAGAGAAAATAAAGTGCACATTTCACGGTATCATTTACACTTGATCATGTTTGCTGTCTGTTCGTCTAATTGATTCGGATGTTGTTTTTGTGTTGACAGTGAGAAGCATCTCCACTTAACAATCCGGAATTTTCCACGTTTTTCACTCCTCCCGATGTTCGATCCGGAGACAGTGCAGATGTGTGCGGATATTTGCGTGTGTGCAAGTGTGTGTGTGTTTGGATCGAATCGCGCACAGTGCCTGTTCACCAATGCATGAAAAAGTATGCGAGAAGTGAGGCCGGCTGCCAATCTAACCGAGTTAGTTACAATCCTGGCTTTAAAACCCATGGGCAGTGCCACCCAAAGTCAAAAACAGGGGTATCAGTGGCCCCACAAAATGGTTGCACGTTGGTCTCCGATAAGGGACTGCAACGGTTGCTACAAAAAACTTTTTTAAAAAGTGTGTGTTTGTACAGTGTGTCAAGTGGTGGACTGGGGCTTTTTACGAAGGGACACCAACATTTTTTTTGTTCAAACGGGATACAAATTAAAGGGCGAATTGACGACTGCAGAGCTTAAAATAAAATTATCTCTGAAATTTAAAACTTCATTTCAATCACAAATTGTGCGCTTCCCCTCCCCCCCCCCCCCCACTTCATTGATTGGTAAATCCTCTTCCAGTCTATTTGTAGAAACATCTCGGTTTATCCGCACTACCTTAAGTGTGCAGTTTCCATGACGACGACAGAACACTGCGGTGTGAACACGGTTAGTGGATTGTGTATTGATGTTTACCGGTCCATTGTGTGCGGATCTGTGTGTAATCAGGCGCGGGTTGTGAGGACACTTTCACGGCATTAATTGCCGTCAACATGACCTTTGTAAGGCACAGGAAATCGTACTGTGTGTATGTTGGGTGTCGAGAGAGCGGGGGGAGGGGGGCGGAGAGGGGAGGACGTCATGCCAAGTGTACATCACATGTGTGTCAATATCTGGGCCGAATTTTACTTCTTTTGAAATTGTGAAACCGTTTTTGAATGTCAAGTACCACAACATTAAAAAACACTCATCAAGACGCAAGTCAATGACATACTTGAACTTGTCTTGAGCGACACCTGTCTTGAACGGCATCATGTCTTTTAACGACACTTGTCGCTGTATACAAAGTTGTTAAAACTTGTTTAATTGACAGTGTCTTAGGTGACACTCTGCCTTTTACGACAGTTTTTGGGGGTGGAAAAGTAAGTAAGTAAATAAAGTAAATAAAACTTTTTCAAGTTTTTAATTCTTGACAACGCTCTTAAGAGGGTTATTGGCCTTAGTAAGAAGGTTTAAACTTTTAAAACCCTAACAGGAAAACTCACAACCTTGGTGTGAGCCATCACCTCGGTCATGCACACGTACAGTCCTATGCTGGGCAACATAGATCTGAACCCTCTACATCTTGGGCAGGTACCAATTTTACACCTTGATACGGTAACACAAATCCATTCTTGTCGACAACATGTTCAGCATCTGCATCATTTTAACTGATATTGATATGATTACGACTGAATGACTGAATGTAGGTACAGTTACAAAGTAATAATAGATAAGTACCATATTCCCTCCAAATATGGCACCCCTCTAATTTTGGCACCCCCTCTTTTTTGTGAAAAAAAATAATTTAAAATTTCTTTGCAGTAATCCAAAAGCAAGAGTTTTTCTTCAGATTTGATGTCATGGAAGGATATTTTCTGCAATATTCTTCATTATATTAGGAGTTGTCAGTTGTAAAATACACAAAATTCGATGTTTGCAACAATCAAAGTTGCTATTTTTGGTAGTTTTAATTAAGGCGCCCTTCAAAAATTAGTCTTAGCAACCGGTGCCATAATTAGAGGGAATACGGTATATGAAACCATTCAACTCCCATTTGGGGGACAAGATGAGGGTTGGGGTAAGCAGAAGTAAGCATTCAATCGTCAGGTGAAATAAAATCGCCAAATTAAGCCCAACAATAGTCCTTAGAAGTCAAATTAAATATTGGGAATTGTTTCTAGCATGAAGAATGGCATGATGGCGTCGACCTGAAGCAAATCATGGAGCAAATATTCCAGTGAGGTCGCTTAATTTCCTGCCTAGGCTCAGTAGGAATTCCATACAGAAACATTTCCCGGTCGTTTAAACCCGGGACCACCGGGGCACACAGTCGTACTCAGCCTTTACTTACTTCTCTGTGCAATCCTGCTCTAGTTCAGCCTTTTTTATTTAATTGTTTGGATTACATTTCCCGCCGCACTTTGAAATCGGGATTTCAAAAAGAACCAAAAAAATTCATTTGAGGCTAAAACACGTTGCGCATGGCAACGCATGCGCATCGTAACGAGTAACGAGTTTTGTCGCGAGATGATACCGATATTTATAAACAGTTTGGCTTTTTTGGGATCAAATATTGTCCTTCGCTATATCTGGGGAAGTTTAAGTTTCCTTGAATCACGAAAAATAATACATTAGAGTAACATCAAATTTGCAACGTGCCTTCTTTTCAAATTCTGCATTGAAATTCTCCATTTGGTTCAGGTTAGGTATAATCTTCTCCAAAGCTAGATTCTACTTTGAAAAGGAATACAAAGTAAGCTTGGTCTAGGGTTGCGGTTTCATAAGACAAGCCACTTTTGTTAATGCCTTCCTTCTTGACAATTTGACAAACTTTGAACCTCGTTGTGATTCAATTGTATTAGTCTTCACAGGCTAAAAAGGTAAATTTCTTTTCGCTAAGCCAAACGAACTGACTATAGAGTAAAAATAACGACCGTATGCGGAGGAAATCATGTAATGCGCCGAGCAGCAGTACTTGATATGTAATTTCTCTCACTCCTTTTAAGTCATTATGGAAAATCTGGATGACAGCAATCTCCAACTTTCAATCTACGCTCATCCAATAAAGCGGAAAGGAATTACCATAATTGGCCTAAAAACTTGCGCGTAAAGCCTGGGCCAGCGGGGAGAAATATTAATAATGCTGGATCCCAGCTAAGTGTTAAATAACACGGATTCTATGTATGATGAATCGGCGCTGTACGAGAGTACCCGAGATGCAGGGGTTACATTTTTCCGAGTTTGCGCCTGAATTTGCAATGGAGGTTGTGCAGCAGTCTGTTGTAAGCATCAGAATGACGTTGACGTCATTTGAACTCAGCAATCTAACTTCACGTGTTATTTTATACAATCAAACCCAAGATGTAGGGATTACATATCCCCCGAGTTTGAACCTGAGTTTGTAATGGAGGTTGAGCAGCAGTCTGTGGTAAGCATCAGAATGACGTTGACATCATTTTAATTCACCAACCTGACAACGTGTTACTTTTTTATAATCAAAGCGTCAATTGTCAGTGGTCCCAGAAAATGGACTGCGTGCTGGTCCCCAGAGAAGAGACTGCGTTCAAAATCCCACACAACAGCTGTGTTTTGAAGCTCCTGCACAACTCAAGCTAAGTGTTTTTACGCCCAGGTACTGAGGTATTTGGTATTCTGGTGCTGTGACGGAGTGACCACTTGAGGTTGATAGATGACGATTCGTTTATCCCTTAATACGTACAATCTAACACAGATGTCTGGCCCATTAAACCTCGTACACAAACCGCACAACAAAGTTCTCTATGTACGGAACAAGGAATGAAATCAAGGCAACAAAATACGATCAGTTGTGTAGTCCGGCGGCTGTACGCTCGCTTCCTAAGCATGAGGACTCCGGTTGCGCGATGATCCCATAGCGGGTTGCCACAAAAGATATGAGGCGGCAAAAACAAGCTAAGGCCAAACATTTTCATTTGTTAGATTACGTTTTCATGGAGGAAATTTTGAAAACAGAGATCAGGAAAAAAGTAAAGACTGAAATTTGCTTTGCTGTCTGTCTATCTTTGTATTTTCTACTGAAATTCAAGAAATTGATACTTAACTTTTCCGAACGACAAGACAATGGAAAGTTACAATTTTGGGTTATTTGGGCTCTGCTTCAATTTTCTTTTCCAATTCCTGATTTCTGGGATCCAACAAACCAAAAAAAGTCCGGCCTCATTCATGTCAATGTATTATTAGACAATTAAGAATGACAGAAGTCATCAGTAAATGTGCCTGTTAGTATGAAATTTATGCAGGACATATTGACTGAAATAACATAATGAAGCCCTCAAGGTAAAATGCAGAGTTTTCATATATTGTGTCAACACTGAAATAGATAAATGACCAGACATAATGAATATACATATAATAGCGTAACTGTATGACGGACACAGGTGTCAACTGTACATGTTGCTGGGTACGGCTACTAAATTGAAATCGGACGAAAGTAATATCAGTTCTACCACTGTTTGGTCCGTTGTTGTTCGGGTTGCCTTCAGTATATCAGCGCTTTTTCACAACCCTTAACGTGCGGGAAGTTACATTCCAACGCCACTTCTTTAGCTTTGGGCTCACAGGCTTAACATTACAGCGTTAGGGTTGGTGCGTTAAGGACGATGCGTTAAGGTTTATGAAAACGCGCTCTAAACAACAGACAGATGCATCAGCAAGTTTACCGAATTGCACCTGCAGGATCATGCCGCACAATTTGCCCACTTCATGCAGTGGTGGATCTGGGGGGGCACCCCGGCACACGCCCCCCCCCAACATCCCAAATTTTCTTCATTTTCATGCACTTTCCACTAAATTTTGGGCGAAAATAGGGGTGGCTCGCCCCTCCC